>JBBPOI010000102.1:0-29268 GCA_038091355.1 Phylloboletellus chloephorus | reverse complement strand
CAGCGACCCCTCCCGTGGGGGTGTGCGCGTGGAAATACGTTCCCGCACCGTCGACGGCGTCCAGCAATGTCGCTCGCTGTCCTCGGACGCGCCCTCCGGCCAGCACTGCGCACACCGCACCCACTCAGCAGCGCCGTGGCCTCCCACTCGCTGCACACGTCGCAGTCTGCCCAACCCGTACCCTCCCTCGCAATCCGTGGCTCAAACCAGCAGAGTCTCGAAACACCCCGCAACAAGGCTGGTGCGTCCCTCCGCTTCGTCTCCGTTCCTGTCCAACCCCCCTCTGGCTCATCAGAGTATGTTCTTTCCACCCTCGACAAGCTCGTCAACTGGGCTCGTCAGGGCTCTATGTGGCCCATGACGTTCGGTCTTGCTTGCTGCGCCGTCGAAATGATGCACATGGCTGCCGCCAGATACGACCAGGACCGGCTCGGTGTCGTATTCCGTGCCAGCCCCCGTCAGAGCGACATCATGATCGTCGCCGGAACGCTCACCAACAAAATGGCCCCAGCGTTGAGAAAGGTCTACGACCAAATGCCCGAGCCAAGATGGGTCATTTCAATGGGTTCGTGTGCCAACGGCGGTGGTTACTATCACTACTCTTATGCCGTGGTCAGAGGGTGTGACCGTGAGTACTTTCTCCGTCCATTTGGGTGCTCCCTCGATCCCGACGTCTCTCGCAGGCATCGTGCCAGTCGACATTTATGTGCCTGGGTGCCCCCCTACTGCCGAGGCTCTGCTCTACGGCATGCTTCAGCTTCAGCGAAAAATGAGGAGAAACAGAAAGAGCGTATTGTGGTGAGTGCATCATTACTTCTTTTTGTCCCCGCTGTCTCACCTGCGACGCAGGTACCGCAAATGATTCCACTTCGCGAGCGGGGAGAGGTGACGTGAAAAGGCTGTCGGACTAGACTAGCATCGGCTCTGTACACGCTGTTTGATCTTCTTTCCTTGTCTGCCATGTGTTCGCTTTCACTCACGCCCGAGCGTCCAAGGCTGCCATTCGCCCGCTCGCACGGCGGGATTTCAGTGCGGTCAGTGGATCGATCCGCTCCTATGTACTCGCATTTCACCTCAATCGTATCTGCTCAGTGAGTGCGATGCAGGACATCAAGTTGCATCGTCACAAGTGGGTATTCATGTCTGATATTTCCCTCGCAAGCAACCCAGAGGTCTGCAGTATCAAGGTTCGCTTGCTCCCGGTGGACGAGTGGTTGACTTTCCTTTCACGTGACTCACGCGTACTCTGACACGCCCGCCTCACGCGCTTGTACTATCCGTCCTCCCGCCTTTCACCACGCACGCCGATGTCCGTTCCGTCTACTGACTAACCACAATGAATAATTGCAGAGCAGGTCTTTACAGTTTTGCGTCACTCACAACATGGCTACTGGACACGGGCATGGCTTCTCCGCCTGTTCTTGTGATGTTGGGCCTGAACCTCCCCGACTCGCGCATTCTGAGCGGGATCGCAGGCATTGGGCTGACACTCGCAAACATCGCCGCCGTAGTTCCTCATTTGCGCCAATCCGTACTCGATGGCGTGCACGCCCGCGATGGCGCACTCGCTCACGGACAAAATACCCAGGACCAGTCAGACTTAGCCTCGAATGGGTCTAATGCCATGCAGCCGGTTGTCCCAGATCTTGGGAGCCCAGTCGTTGCGACCGTGTCGCCCTGCGACAGAGATCATCATTGTCTGCCCCTCGTTCTTAGTACGACCATCCAGTCCGTATGTTTTGCATTCACGGAGCCATCGATAGATCTGGATGTCGACCCCCAGGTTGCGTCCCACACCACACTACTGCTGCCAACCAGAAAAGTAGATGACGAACAGATTCCCGCCGAAACCTATCTCTCCCCGGATACTGACTCCAACGAGGAGTACGTTGGTTCCAGCCATCTGATGTTGCGAGAGGGCCACGGGGTCCTTCACATTCCGCTTCCTGCCCCAGATTCAGTGGAAGCCACCTTCGATACAGCAGGCGCTAGGTTCTCGAACCGTGAACTGCGAGGAGAACGTCCTGCAGCTGCTTGTGAGCAAGGTATTGTTCCTAGAGTGCGTCCCACCATAGAGTTCAATGGGCCAACAGCCAGGAAGGCACGTATGCATAATAAACTGCTCCAGTGTCGACGCTGACGATGAGCAGGACATTGAACATGGTAATCGTCCTATCACCGCTGATCTTCCATGTTCACCAGGGCGTGCTGAAATAAGTGAGGTTCCCGCTGATGCGACGATGGTATGTTGCCGTTTGCCATCTGCAGTTCGACGAGGAAACTTGACGCCCCGCCTCTTGGTCAGCCTGTTGCGGTCGAAAGTATAGTGCCTACCCCTAGGAAAAATACGGTGGAAGGCACTACTTCATTCCATTTCCCGGATAGCGCGGACATCTTGCCAAATCCCCAGGCAAAGCAATCAATGGACGGAGGGAAAGCAGTGGTTAGTCCTGCTTCTTTCTCCATTATAATACTTACGGCGCGGGTAATATCTAGCCTATGAAGCGACGTCCTGAAAGCTTGGAATTCATTCCTCAGTCTGTCATCAGACGGTATCCCTCAGCGCCTGTGACCTCGGCAGGACACTGCTATGGGTACCGAGCCTTCGGCCGTTCTGGACATGACCACCAAATTATGCCAGCGCCGCCGACTTCCGTCCACAACCAGCCAGTACTGCTTGAGAGGACGAGTACGTGGGCCAGTTATGCTACTCTGGAAGGGTGCTGGCGTGCTCCGCCCTTGCATCAAAGTGAAGGCGTGTTGAACAAGGAGACTGAGGTGGATGCGAAGAGACGGTGGATAGGAGGGCGGACCCTCGTCATCGAGACGCAAGTCCCCGTTACGAAAGGACCAGCACCACAGGAGCTGGCCCCACTCGGAAGACATCGAAGTCATAGACGCTGCCTTGGTGTTCTTGCGCGCGCTGCGCTCCGTAACCGCAGGACTACCGCGAGTCGATACAGGAATGATGAAAGCGATGGTTCTCGCTCGACTGAAAGTGATTCGGCATTCGACAGCGACTCCCAATTTTCCAGCGGGTCCTCGGCCGATGAAAACATGCTGCCTCATATGCTCGGCGCTGACCTAATTGCCGCTATCGATGCCAATAGCGAGTCGGAACTGAACCTTTGCGGGTCCCGAAGGACAATGCTCACTCCTCTCGACTCCTATGATGATTTCATGGCTTGGGAAGATACTGCGGCGGACGTCAGTATGATCATGCATGGTCCATCTAGTGACGAAGCCTCCGACTGCGAGGCCAGAGCCCCTGCGAGCTCCCGTTCCCTGACTTACGAGGACATACAACAATGGGCATCCGGTGTTGTTCAGAAATGTGTGAGGCAAGTATATCGCAGTCGCACAGACATGGAGCCACCATCACCATCACAGTCGTCGGAGGTTTGTGCAGAGAGACCGTCAATCTCAGGGATATCTCAGTGTCCCTGGTCTGGGCTCCACTGCAAACTCGGAGGAGCTGGCTTGGGAGAGGTACGAGCGCCAAGGAGCACAGGACTAGCGGTGTCGCTGCCGGCCACAGCGACGGCTGCTCTGGCCAGTCAGACGCCATCGTCAGGTCGAAACATACGCGACATTCCGGAGTTTGTGCCTCGCCAACGGCGTGTCCCGGTGGCTACCTTGCGGGGTGCAGAGAATGCGCATAGGCTCAGGACGAGGACGACGGCCGATGCTGCTGGCGACGCTGCGAGCGAGGTGATTGCGAGAATGGAGAGTGAGGCGGGGTTTAGCACTCAGCAGTGGCTCGGGGACGGGCAGGCCGTTGGCAAGGCACGCTGAGGAGTGCTGCATTCATTTCGTCGTTTTGTTTGCGAGTTGGCACGGCGTGCAAGACATTTGGCCAAGGAGTTTGTATGTTTTTTCCACTAGTGCTAGATTTGTCGCATGGGAAATTGCCAGTGGTTGCGTCGCCCCCGCCCCGCGCTCGACAAAGGTCCTTTCCTGCTCACCGCCAGCCACGTCGACAGAGCCGTGCGCCGTCGTGAGCCCGCCCGCAACGCCCAGCAGCCACTTGACTAGCGCCTGCAAGCTTCCCCGCCCGCTGCGATGGCCGCGCTCTCAACAATCCAACCTTCCCGACAGGATTCCACCGTCTCCCCGGACCTCCATCTCAATTTCTTCCAGCACGGCCTTGCCATCTCGGATCTCGACTTCAAGGACGACAGATATCCCTCCCTCTCTCTCTCCCCTTCCATGATTCTCACCCCGGGCGCTCGCGATGAGTCCAATCGCGTCCCCAGCGATGGCCAAGCACCTCCTTCTGCAACGCTAGACTTGTCCGCACCACAATGGGCGCACGCCCCAAACGACAAACGAGCTCCCAACGACGAGAAGCATGACATCTCGCTTCCCTCTCACTCCCCTCCCTCAAACGCGGTCTCCTATGTCCTCCCTGCACACACTCGTCGTCCCGTCGAACGATACAGCCCTGAGGATAGCAACAACGTTCCGGGCAACGCAAGCGCGACTCCCTTGCTCAGCGGCTCCAGCTTCATCGACTCCAAGTTGTTCAACGACTCCTTCAAGTCCTTTGGAGAGCCCCTCACACAGCCTCCCCCATCTCCACCAACCGGCTCTCTTTATCCCTCATCCATGCGACAGTCCGCCTATCCTCTACCTGAAGGCGCTGCACCTTCCAGGCTATCTCCCCCAAATGGTCTATCTTCCTCGAGACCGTATAGCCCCTCCTTGGCTATTCCAATCCCCGTATCACCAAACCCCCGTGCCTACCCACAACACCCTACCTACATCACGCCTGCTGCAGCTACTCCCGACCCTATCAATCCAATCCTTTCCCCGATCCCTCCGCCACCTCAGGAGGAGATATGCGTCGAGTGTGCCATGAGAGACCAAGACATGGCCGATGTCATCGTCGTCGGTCCTGGTATCTGGGACAGGGAAAGCGACGTGCTTTATGAGGAATTGTTGTCGAGAAGAGAGGAAGAAGAAGAAACTGCGGGAATCCAACCTTCCGAGTGTTCTTCCAGACCTCGACCCAGAGGCGGGCGCTTGACTGAGCAAAATTTGAGAATGTGGGCCACGATGGTGGGCGCTTTTGTTTTTGCTTCGAGAGGATTTTTACGCCATGGCCTTCAGACCTCTAAAGAGCCTACGTCGAGGCAGCAGGCTGTCGATGCTTATGTCAAGGCTCAAAGACTATTGCTCGAAGCCGAGGCTTTGGCTCATGCTCGCGCTATGCAGGAGTCCATTCAGCTTGAAAACAGCGTTCGGGACACATACTCTCAGCTTCGTCGTTCAGCCTATGATCTGAGCGTTGTTGATGATAACGCGTTCAAGCTCAAACCTCCGCGTGCTACATCCACGCCGAACGGAGCTGGCGCACACCACTTTCGCCACTCTTCTCGTGACGTCACTCTCCTTGACAACGGACTCATCGTCGAACACCTCGATGTCCGGCGCGAAGAGAGAGAGGAGAAGGAGCGCCGGCGAAGGCAGGAGAAGCGTGAGCGCAGTAGGCCGCGCAAGTCTTCTCGAGGTTCAGTGGTGGATGTCACTTCTCTCTACTCCTCCTATAGCCCAGCACCCCACACTGACAGTGGCCTTTGCCCAATGCAGAGCTCGAGGTACTCTGCTGTCAGCATGAGGCCAGCGAGCTCATTAACAGTGCCGATCGAAATCCAGCCGAGCTTGGGTCAGGTATACTCCCAAGCTTCATTCTCGGATGCACATAGCCCGGGCTCTACGTCACCTAGGCGGTCGCGATTCTTCGGTTTCAAGAATCTGAGTTCTGCGTGGCGGAGTCAGGACAGTTTAACTCCTTCGGGGATGTCGGGCAGTATGATTGATATGCAGTACGTGTCTAGTTCTCGTTTCTGGTCCAGGTCATGGGGTGTGTGCATGATGTGTCTCATTTACCGATTCTTTCTTTCTTGGTAGTGTGGCATTGCAACGCGAAGCGAATTACCTTCGCTCGGGGCAGAAAGGCACGCTGTCCACGCAAAGGCACAGTCAACTGTGGCCACGCACCACCAACGAGGACGAAACATCCGTAGCGCCCACTGACGAGAAACCCAAGAAGAAACGCAATGGCCTTGCGAAGATCTGGAAACTCGTCAGGGGAGGCTCGTCGCACAAGGACGAAACTCCGGCTGTCACCCGCGACTCACTGCGATCTCTAGACCGCAACGACGACGACTCCCCCTTGGCGCCCCCTCCGCCATTGTCGTATCTCGTAGAGCGTGGGCCTGGAGAACATATCGGAGGTACGGGAGGTCGACATGCATCGGCGCCTTCATTACCCTCGACGTCATCCCCACGAAGTGGTGGATTCGCGCCCGCTGGTATGTCACCTTCCACGGCCCCAACCAGTCTTCTTCCGTCACCAACGTCTTCGCGCCCCTCAGGCGGTAATGGAGATGTCAACGACAGGAAGAACAGTGGGCACACAGATGAGAAGGAAGCGCTCGACATGTCTCCAGATGAGAACGGCAGACTTAGGGTGTCTATCCACCCCGTCACATCTGAACCAGATATGCGTCAGAAGCTTCAACAAGCGACATTTGCCTCCACCAATGGCATGACGTTGTCCAAGTCAGCGGCTTCGCGTCCCCAGATGGTACTTTCCAGAGAAAAGTCATTGCCTCCTCTACCTGGGGAGGTGAAGCTTCGAGCACAGCACGGTGTGGGTGGAGACTCGAGGCCACAGACGCTCTACTCATATGATCTTCGTCATCTTGGACAAGATGCGCAAGATTTTGCACCCCCCCATGCACCCTTCCGGAACGAAGCAAGACGACAATCATTTAGTGGCACCGGAACACGCCCCAACCTGGGTATCCAGACAATGCCTCTCATTGGCGGCCACGACCATATGAGGGCTCCTAATGGGATGTACAGCGAATTTGGCATATCTCGTAGGTCGCTTGGTCGTCTTGGAGACATCGAGGAGAATCCTTCCGCTCTTCCTACACCTACAAAACGCAAGAGCAAATTTGGCTTTGCTTCGCTGTTAGGCAAGAAATCATCAACCCCTCTGGAGAACAACGGATACGGCTCGCACGAGTTTCCTCGTCTGACGTCACCTATCTTTGACGGAAACGATGATAATCTTACCTCTGCATATCCCAATTCAGTATCTCGTCCAGGTCCCCGGTTGTCTGTCATTTCAAGGAAAGCCATCGAAGAACGGGTCGAACAGGATAGAGAATTTGTGGCATATCGTTATCCCTCGCAGACCCAGCCACCGATGGATTTGATCCGGTGACGCTTTTCTATCATGGCACCGTTATCCTTCTATATTTGCGATGAAGGGGCGTATGTATGTCCCTCATCCATCCGCTTTCGTTTGTAGATCTTCACGCCAGGACCTAACATCTTCCTCAACTTCTTCATCGTCCACATCGTATCGGGTTCAATTGACAGCCAGCCACTCCTTTCTGGGACAATGCTTTGCCTTTCCAATCCACTGAAATTCTAATCCAATCCTTGCTCTTGACTATGATGGCATGGCCTCGCTTCGCTCTCCACACGCTCTTACTGTACAGTCTTCCCTCCACCCCACGCTGCTTTGCAAGGTCGGCCGTTCATTAACATTTTTCTTGGTTTGGTTGGTACCAAAGCTACGGTTACTACCTTCATCCATGCAGTTATATGAGTGCATTCTGTTCCGCCTTTGGCAGGTCTCCGTGTCGCTAAGATGACTGGCCGATATGTGGTAGGTCATGTGACCAGAAAATAGGACGTCCGCGCACCTGACATCCTCCTCCTGCGTGTTGGGGAATTCTGACTCGATGGTACGCGAACTAAACCGCATTGCAATTGTTTCCTAACCTTTGCAGGCGCCTCGAGGTTTATCTGCCGACGAGAAGCGTGTCAAACTTCTCGAGATATTTCATGAATCGGCAGGTCTTGAGGTTTACTGTTCACTGCAAGCTGACTCCTCGCAACAGAAAGACTTCTTTCAGGTAGGCTTTTATATCCCATCGCGTCCACACTTATGCACCACGTCTCGAACAGCTCAAGGAACTAGAGAAGCTTGGACCGAAGCGCAAAGGCATCGGTATGTCGACCTGTAGCCTCTTTTTGGATGACCTTGTGATTTCTTGCCAGTGTCACAGTCCGTCAAAGAAATATTACAGTCTCTTGTCGATGACGGCCTCGTGCAGAGCGACAAGATTGGGTCCTCGAATTGTGCGTCCCCATGAAGGTGCATGTATGCGCTGATTCTCAATGAATACAGTCTTCTGGAGCTTCCCCTCACAGCGAGGGAGCATAGTATGAAGACACATTATTCCTTCTGCTATGTCTTTACTCACTTTCATTCTAGCTACGAAATAGGCTGGATGCAGCGAAGGACACCAAGGCGAACCTCGAAAACCAAGTTGCGGAGCTACGAGTCACACTAGCTCGCGAGAGGGCGATGCGTCCCGAGAGCGTTGGTATTTCTGATCAACTCACATACTGATGGATTAGCCATCTTCTCACAGGCAACGCGAACGAGAGCCCTTCTGAAAGCTACAGAGGCAAGGCAGATGATTGCCGAGCTGGAGCAAGAACTTGAGGCATACGGTGCTTGCGATCCTGTCAAGGTGGAGGAGAGAAAGAGGGCAGTCACGCTCGCTCACGAAGCTGCTGTTCGGTGGACCGGTCAGTCCCTGCCGTCTGGGAGAGGGAGTGGCAGTCGTTGATACGTTGGCAGACAACTATTCGATCCTCCTTGCGTACTTTACACGGCAGAACGGAGTCGACGCTCAAGAGATTCGCCGGTTCCTGGACATTGGTGAAGACTACGAAGATATATATTAAGCCTGGCTAGTTGTGCAATCTCTATTGTTGTCCAGTCTTGTCGTGGCTCTCCTCTTTGTGATGACTTGTCAGCATCAGGTATTGTCCTGTGTCGCCGTGCGCCATTCGATCGGACCCCCTTCCCGAGTGCATTCCAACTGACAATTGGCGGGCCCCATGCAACTCCTCCTCACTTCTTCCCTTGCGACACCTTGACACCGTCCCGGTCACCCCACGCCCCGTATCTCCTTTCATGCAGGCTCATCCCTCCGACAACGGCGGCTCGCGTGCCAGGCTGTCACGCGGCGTCCTTCTGTCATCTAGAATCGAGGGCGATACGTCGTCCTCTGTTTACATTCTTTCCTCCCCGTTTTGCAGTCGTGGTGAGATTTCCACTGGCGCTGGGAATCCCTCTTCGTCTTCGTCCTCTCTTTGCCGTGAGCACGATGTGCCACCAGCGACGCAAACCCCATCCGTCTCTTCATCCGGCCATGCTATCAATTCTGCACTACACCCCAGCGTCCCCGCTAGCCTGGGGTCTTGCGAGACAGCCTTCACTTCTGTAGAGCCAGACTCCCTTCTTTTTACGTATGGCGTCGACCATTTGTCACCGCTTCAACATTCTCCTTCATCGACCGCGTCCTTGGCTAGCCCGACGGTCGACGACCTTTGTTCAACGAACCACTCTCTTCGCTTCCCACCTGGACACTACCTCAATGCAGCTTTTGCTCGTGTATATTTACTTGGAGATGAGCTGGGGTCCGGCGGTTACGGTTTCGTTATGACTGCATTGCATCGTCGTCTTAAATCAGAAGTCGCAGTCAAGTTCGTGATCAAAGAGAAAGTGCCGGAACAAGCATGGATCAACCACGATACCTTGGGGAGAATCCCGATGGAGATCTTGCTGCTTAGGATCATGAATCACGAGAATATCGTCAAATGTTTCAATGTCTTTGAGGACGCATTATTTTTCTATGTCGTCAGTCTCTTGTTCTTTGCCTTTGTTGATGGATAGACAGGGCCCCTCCAGGTCCAGGAATTGCATGGATCTCCGTGGCGCAAGAGAGAGAAGTCGCGCGCGGTTCACCTGTCTTCGCCGGACATGTCAACTCCACTTCTGTCCCCTGCAGCGTCTGAATTCTCTGTGGCCGAATCGGAACCGGATACCCCTCCTCAGGTGTGCGGTCGGCTTTCTCCCATTAATCTCCGACTTTCAAACTCTCCATCAGACGACGGTGTCCTTTACAACATCCCGGTTCCTCAGAAGAACCAGAGTGTTCCCCTGGACGTTCCAAAGCCCCACTATTCCCGTCGGCCTTCACATGACTTGTTCGAGTGCATTGAACAAACGAAACACAAGCGTCTGTCAGAGAGACATGCACAATACATCATGGCTCAGGTTGTTGAGGCTGTATTTTATCTTAATAGCCACGGAATATCCCATCGTGACATCAAAGACGAAAACCTGGTCATTGACAAGGATTTCAAGGTGTGTATCATGATGCAGCCACAAGTGTTTGCAACTTACTTGACAATGTCAGGTCAAGCTCATAGATTTCGGTAGCGCAACGATGGTAGATCCAGCCCAGCCCCGTCCGTTCTATACGCTCTTCTTCGGTACAACGGCCTATGCTGCGTCGGAAGTGTTGCTAAAACAGCCGTATCAAGCTGCACCTGTCGAGATCTGGACTCTGGGCGTCTTGATGTCTTACCTGCTGACTGGCATGTCGCCCTTCCGCACGGAACGGGATGCCATTGAAGGACACATCGTGCTCTCTGAACTCCCGGGAAGGAAGCTGAGCAACTCTTGCTTGGATCTCATGAGCCGATGCTTGGAACCCGAGCCCTCTCTCCGAGCTGATGTCGAGGAAGTCCGGAGGCATCCTTGGCTCCGGGGCGCATTGGATGGACTCTGAGACTACATCTTCCACGTCTGCAGTGATACCTCCCCTTCTGTTTCTACGTCTGGAATCTGGCCTTATAGTTTCATTGGATGTTTGTTGGGTTTTCGTCTTGTATCGTCATGTACAGCTTTGATGTTGGGTCTGGAATACCAATAGCACTACTAGATAATATTCGCTGCGAGAGTCAGACACGACAAGTCCAGCAACGAGGATCGACTCGGCCGATGTACAGGTGAATGTTTTGCCTTCAGTGAGGTTGACATTCGGGACAGAGGTTGGTCTACTTGCGTTCCATCACCTCGCTCGTTCTTGGAAGCATATGTGGCTTCATTTTGCCACACGATTGCGTGCTCGCCCGCTTGCTCCCGACCGCGCAAGTGGACGAGGCGGCGATCCGCGGCGCAAAAGAACCTTGGGAGATGTTTGGTAAGGAAAGCAGGTTCCTTTGGTGTGGAGGAGAAGCATGTGGCTAGGCACGTACAACTAGCATATATACTGTCCGAAGTACTGAATGAGTGTTACTGCCTTTTGGTGTACCGGACACCCTATGAGTGTGCTTCCCTAGTCGCCAGCGTATTGGAGCCAAAAGTCACGCTGGCTTGATGGATTTTTCCATACGGACCGACTCGGCTCATTCGTGCTGTCCACTGCGCGGAAAGGTACGGGCATCTTCCAGACGGGTGCCGCAATCCTCTTCACTGCGATCTTGACGGTCGACCGTGCTGCAGTTGCAGGGAGCATTCGCAAAATCGTACGCTTGCACTGGCTACGACTACGAGGAGCTCTGCTTTTGTCGGTGCAGACGCTATGCGCGTGTCCTGGTGGCCGTAATTGGCACCCCCTCATCAGCCGGGTCATGCCTCTGCAACGTCCACGGTGAGCAGGGGCCGTGGGAGTCACTGAAGCGAGCTACGAATGTCGTCCAAGAAGACGTGGACAGAGTGCATCAGGTATCTCTCTCGTCGCTTTCTGTACCCAGGTTCGTTGACATGCCCTAGGCACTTCACTCCCGCGTGGCATACAGTAATCATGGGTACAGGCGTAACATCCGCCCTGATACACAACTTCCCCTACGGCCACGGCAGCCCTGCCATTAGAATCGTCACAGTCTTCATATTCTTCCTCAATCTTGTCTTGTTCATCTCCATCAGTGTCGCCACTGCCGCCAGATATGCATTGTTTCCGGATGTCTGGGCCAAAATGTTGCGTCATCCTGCCCAAAGTTTATTCGTGGGAGCTGCTCCAATGGGTTTTGCTACGTTGATCAATATCGCGCTCGTGAGTGATACTAGACATTGTGCTTTCTCAGGTTGACCATGTAATTCACGTAGGACTTGAATCAAGAAACTGGCTTCGGTGGGCTGGGCTTCCTCTATTTCTTGTGGGGCTGCTGGTGGGTTGACTCGACTGTCTCCTTCCTGTGTGCGTTCGGAATGGTATACACAATGTACGCCTCCACCCCCATCTGTGCCTCTTCTTCTGATCTTGTGGCAGGTCGACCCTTCAAACGCACACCCTTTCAAAGATGGCAGCAGTATGGCTTCTACCAGTCGTTACTCTCGTCGTCGCGTCGTCCACTGGTGGTTTGCTATCCGCAGCCCTCCGGTCGAAGTCGATAACACTTGCTCTTCTCACCACGGGTATTTCCTTCTCCATGGTCGTCATCGGACTCAGTCTCGCGATGATGGTGATCACCGTCTATCTTGCTCGATTGATTGTCCATGGTCCCCCAGATGCAAACCTGATCCTGTCGGCTTTTATTGTTCTTGGACCGTTGGGTCAGGGAGGCTACTCGTTGCTCGTCAACGGAGCCAACCTGGCCGCACTGCTGCCGCTGCAGGTTTCGGCCGAATTCCCGATGTCTTCGATGTCGGGACAACTCCTTTATTCCTTCTGCTTCTGCGTGTCCTACGTCCTGTGGTCGATGGGGATATGCTGGATCCTCATTGCGCTGTTGTCTATATTCAGTGTTCTAAAGCAATCGGGTACCCCGCCCTTCGGACTAGCTTATTGGGGTCTCATTTTCCCAAATGGCGTATTTGCCCTATTGTCCGTCCAACTAGGCAACGTCTTGGATAGTGGGTTCTTCCGCATTTTCGGTGCGCTTTGGTCATGTATGTTATAATTGGGATTGCTCGCCTCAGTGTCCGCTGACTGTGTGTACTTAGGCATCGTTTTCCTGCTGTGGGTCACGATATCAATGCGTACCATTCGTGCGCTCGTCGACCGGTCCATCTTCAATGCACCCTGCCTCGCCGCTGCCCATACATCACCTGTCTACCCGGACATCGAGGGGAACCCATGCGTGGCTAATAAACAGTCCACGCAGTGCATGGCAGGATCTCCGAACAAGACTGAGTAGACTGCGTTCGCATTCAATGTCACCAGTGTTCCTCTTTACTGCACTAGACTGTATACCATCATGAATAAATCTGTGAGCAACCCTAGTTACGTTACCAGTGGCGGTACGCGTGTTGGCGTCGTGCAGTCTCCTAGATTTGTCCGGAGCAGCAGCAATTGCGCTACCTTCCCTTGGGTCTTCCTTTCTTACTGTCATGCCAAGCTCCGCTGGCTATGAAGCATTACCCCAGACTGTCGAGGAAGACGAGGAAGACGAGGAAGCTGTTCACGCTGGCGAGCACGATCACGCTGCTAGACCCTCGCACGGACAAGCACTCAAGCGTGCACACAAGCCAGGTCACATAGACCTAAGTAAACTGGACAATGCGTTCAAGAGGTGCGGTGCTAGACATCTCCGGAACGCAACAGTTGACCCTGGGTTAGGTGGACAGAGTCCATTTCGCAAAAGGTGAAGCGGAAGAAGAAAGTAGAGGACCATTCCCGCAAGGAGATATGGCAGAGCGTCTTTGATCCCTATATTCTACCCTACGGCGTGAGTGACGGAGCAACGTCCGTGGTAAGCCATACTACGAGCTCCTGGTATGCCTCTTGACTCATGAGCCGCATACATTGTTCCATAGGTCAAAACGTTGGACCATAAGCCTCCCATGACACAAGGTGCCTTTGACAGGTATGTTACGCCGCGGCCTGTTTTTTTTGCCTACCACCGATAGTCGTCAGCATCACGCAGTTGGTTCGGAATGCGATTGCGGCAGGCATTCACCCCAAAATGATCGCCAAAGGCTCGTCCGGCTCTTACTTCGCTCGCGCGAAAGTGGACGGCAGGGTTCAGACTGTGGCGTATGTCCTCATTCACTGTGTTCCTAGCATCTCTGGTTGAGCGCCACGTAGGGTATTCAAACCCAAAGATGAAGAGCCGTATGGTCGTCTGAACCCCAAGGCAAGAGATTTGCCAAGCACCATGTGACATAAGTTCACATGATAGTACAGACTACGAAATGGCTCCATCGTCAATTCCGTTGGATTATCCCGTTCGGTCGGTCTTGTCTCATACCGAATTTAAGGTGATTGTTCCCTGTATTTCAGCCTCCCCATAGCTTATGTGCATATGTGGGGTGTTTCTTCCAGCTACATATCGGAGGCAGCTGCTTCCTTACTCGATGAACGCCTTTCACTCAATATTGTTCCGCGCACCCAACTAGTGTCACTTTCCAGTCAGGTTAATATAAGTCGCCCCGTTTAGCGGGATTTGGAGATTCACACCCCGTCAGGCATTCTTCTATGATTGGCTTGATAGAAGTGCAGCGAAGAAGGGCAAGCCATTGCCAGAGAAGATAGGCAGCATGCAGCTTTTTATGCACGGATACTCTGGTAAATGTCCCCCTTGCCAGATGCGTTGGGTCCTGACCTCTTTGCATCGTCGAGATGCTTCGGATTTCCTACGGAAACACCCATGGCCGGGACGTTCACTAGCCGATACCTTTGACGATTCCCCCCACAGGAAAGGACTGCCAACGAAGAGATTCCTCACTGCACTGAAGATCATCTGCGGAAAGACTGGTGACGAAGAACTGGAAGAGGAAGACCCAGAGGAAGAACGTGCCTTGTTCGATGTCACTGAAGAAGGTGACTCTGGTCGTCCATTCTACTGGTCGAGAACGCTTCAACAGAGTTTTAGAGAAGAACTCGAAAAGTAAGTCTTGGATTAGACGAGTGAGCTTCCGCGTGTTCAGTTCCTTATCTTCGAAAGGCTCGTGATATTAGGTATTTTCGGTTTTTCTCCATCGAATGCCGCATTTGACTGCTGTCTAGATTATCTCATGCTTAATACCGACCGAGGAGCCGACAATTACATGATCAAGTATTGTGAAGGTGACCACGAGAAGTCGCTAATTGATGTGGCTCCTCAGCCGTCGACGCATCCACAAATGCCGCTCATGAGCGAGCTTCGGCACTCTGACGCCTCTGCACCCTCGCAGTCAACGGTAACATTCGCGCACACTCTCCCACCATCACAGGCTGCGTCATCGACACTGGCGAACCACTTTACTCGCCACCCGCACATCCATATCGCTGCCATTGATAATTCACTTTCGTTCCCTCATGAGCACCCGCAAGGATGGCGTTCGTACACGTACGGATGGCTCTATCTGCCCGTAAGTTTGATTGGCCGACCATTCAGCGAGAAGACGCGGCAACACTTCTTGCCACTCCTCACGAGTAAAACTTGGTGGGAGGAAACGACATTCCAATTGCGGAAGCTATTTGCGGTAGATCCAGATTTCCATCCGAAAATGTTCAAGGTGAGTACTTGGTCAGACGCATGTTGATATTTGTCACCTGGAATCATGTTACCAGAGACAACTGGCTGTAGTTAAAGGACAAGCCTACAATATCGTCGAGTCTTTGAAGCATGCAGTGAGTTAGAGTTCGTATAGCTTCCAAATGCCCCGCTGAATATACGCGTAGGACGAGGGTTGGTTGCGTTGTTGCAGTGCTAAACACAGTTGCTCATTGACCCGCAGGACCTTTGGAGCTAACTCGGCGGACGAAAGCACTTGTCTGGGACGACGAGGTTGAAGTTATGGAAGAGATAGCGCGGCCTGCAGGCGCGGGACCCCTCAGTGCGTCTCCTCGGCCGTCAATAAGCACTGTGCCCCTTCCCCGTCGCACTCGCAGTCTTAGCCATTCAAGCGAGTTTCCTCCTCCTGTGCGCCGGCGTTCGTCCGAGGCGCACCGGCCAGTGCCTTTTTCGGCAAAATTCCAGAAAGTCCATCCTGGTACTACGGGGGTGACTGTGCTCGAGCACCTTGAGAGATTGGATGCGGTTGAAGCTAGTTTACAAAGACTTGGCGTAGAAGAACCCCTGATCGAGGAGGAAGATGAGGAGGTGGATGTGGGGGAGTCCTCCGCACCGCGCGAACAGACATGTCTTCTTACACAGACGGAGGAGGAGGGGGCACAGGACATGTCTGGATCGATGCAGCTTTCAATGCCGGGGCCGGGGCCCAACGGGGTGGCATCCTGGCCAGGCGACCAGTCACTTGCCAGCTCCATGACAGAGGAGGACCTGACGGCGATGTCCAAATCGATGTCGCATGCGGAGTCATTCTGTGGGGCACGGCATGTGCGATGGAGTAGCCATGCGGCGCGCTCGAGACAACAGCTAGACCGCACCCTGGAGTGGATGAGCGCAGACGAGGCCGAGCAGCGCAAACGCACAGTTGTTGTCGAGGTCAGTATCACTCTGTTCGTTGGACAGCGATTGATGCCTCCTGCGCAGCGGCTGGAGATGGTCCAGGCAAAGCCCTTGTTGAGCTGTTGGTAGAGCTACGAATGCTGTAGTGTTGGCTTAGAATTTACACGGTCGTGGGAGTGGACGACATGCACGCAACCACCATGTCTGGCGCTGCTGTTCTGAATGTACACACACCCGCCGCATCCTTTGCCGTCGTGCACTCTTGTGAGTACGTGGCACGCTTTCGTCGAGCCGGAGCTCAATTTCCAGGACGCAGTCAAGGACGAGTCCATCCAGCAGCTGTGTGACAAGTTGACTCGGAAATGTCGTGGAGAGTTTCACGGGCAACGCGTACAAGCAGGATGGATCAAGTACGTCTGGAGTGGCTCTCTCTGGAGTCTCGACGATGGTATCTCTCTGCTCCGGTGTTTCTCTCTCTGACGTCTGACCCGCGCGGAAGATAGCGACTACACCATCTTTGTCTGGCGCCAAGAGTCGCCGTCGAGTTCGGCCCAGTCCACGGCCACCTTGCATGTCCATGACCCCGCAGGACAACTTCCAGAGCCACCTGCTCACCGAAATCCTGCATTCTACATGTTCCAGGCTTCTCGCTCGATGTCGCCGCGGTCTCGCTCCCGAGGGAGTTGCTACGAGAAGAGTCCAACACACAACACAGTTGCGGAGGAATCAAGAGTCGCACAGCACAGGAAGGAATTCGTAAAGTTCCACAGTGAAAACGGCGTCAGGACGGTCATGGGCAGCATCGGCCCCGTCGAGAACGGCATGTCTCATCATCTTGCGTTCCAAGTCCCGGCGTGACCCATCAATCACACAGTGCGAATGCTCCTAAAAAATGGCTATCGCCATGTGTATATTTCAAGAAAGTTCGCCCTGAAGCACGGGTTCATACCTGCGGATGCTGCGCCTGGGCATTATGGCTACGGCGGGCTCGTCAATCTCGGAAAATGGCCCATCACGCTCCTGCCCGCAGCCTCTGCCACCCCGCACGCCGGAGCATCTGCGTCTACAAACGGCGATCCACCATCGCCACCCAAACCGAAGAGTGTCTCTATACCTGTCTACCTCTCCGAAGAACCTCACTTTGATGTTGTCCTTGGACGTTCCTTCTTCGAGCGTCGACAGATGCGGACTTCGTCTGTTGATCCAACCGAGGTGGTCTGCATGGACACTGGGGAGAAGATTGAATGTGAGCTGGTGGTGCTCAAGGATGGTAGGGGAGAAATCGTAATTGTAACTTGACCGCTCAGGATTTGCCTGCTGTCTTGCTCGCGTTCATGTTCCCGGCAGAGAGTCCTCTTCAAATCTTCAAGGTTCCCATTTGACGGGGCGGTGGAGAGGGCAAGTGGAAGAACGTTCACAGCAAGGAATGATTGTGTTCACTCACTTCTCTTGTCCGCTTGGGTAGGGTCGTGCAGAATGTGGCTATCTGAACAGAATAACACCGTACATTGTACGTCGTAGGCAATAGTGTACATAATGTATAACGCAAAGCGCTTCCGTCACTGAATGGTGACTACGCTGTCGGCCTCTGAAGAAGGAGAAATCAAGATGCGACAGGAAACCCTGGAAGCACTCGTACCAAGGCTGCGAATGCCATTGTTATTCAAGCTCGCGGAGCGCATCAGCTCTAGAAGGGTAGGAGGGATGATGGCGGTGAAACCCTGGAAACTCGCGTTAGGATCAGCTGGAAAGAAGGACGAGCGACGTGCCAGAAGAACACTTCCAAGATCGTTCTTGATGGTACCGCCGCTCGCGATGACGTCCTCCTTGTACTTTTCGTACGACGACACGTCGTTGAACATGACTATGGACGCTATCGGGGGGATCAATGACAGATTCCTTGAGCATAGCGGAACGTACTGTGTGACATGGCTGGTGGGTGAAGAAGAGGTATCGGGGAAAACTGAGGTTGCTGCCGTTTGTGGAACGAGCTACAGCGAACAACAATGGGTCTCATGTCTTCATCTTATTTGCCCTGTTGCAAGGATGGAATTCAGTGTGATACAATCTATCTAGCAGGTGAGGTCTCGCTGATTCTACTGTCAAAATTCTAGAGGCCCAGAGCTACAGTACATCAGTCTAGGAGTAAATACTAAGTAATGAATAACTCACCTCAGCTGCTGCCTAAGGTGAGGTGGAAACAACTGAGGTGTGTTAGGATCTGGTGACTTCCCAATCTACCAAACCCTAATCCCCTTACTGTAGTGGGTAGTTACTAGGGATAGAGGTCATAACTACTAATCTAATACAAGGTGTAGAATACCAATGGTGTGCCAATAATGCCAACTGCCCTAAAGAAGGTGGGTGTAAAGAAATAAAGACCAGAAAGGCTTGGTGCCTGGTGTTGCTTAACATCATAATCCAAGATGTGGCAACACTAGAGTCTAATAAAGACCCTGCATGCTCACACTATACCTCGACAAGTAAAAGGATAAGGCTCAAACCAAGCAGTAGGCCAAAACCCACAAGAACTTGACTAGAGTTCTTGGGGCACATTTATTCATCCTTATATACTAAAGCTACATGGTCCATGCGCATATGCACAGCATATTACTAATACTATGTATGATAAGAGCGAATATTGCTATTTGCTTGCTGTTGTTATAAACATGTTACTTCTTCTATGTGGGCAAACACCCCTACAGTAAAGAATTGGACTTGGTCAGGATTGAACGCTTGACCTGGCATAATACTTAGCTATTATGTAAGCATGTCACATGACCTAACACGTGTTTTTAACCTCCGCTTTATTAAATACATGAGGCATACAGCCTCCTTAATCACCGCTTCTATTTATGCTTCTATTTCACACACGTTTGACACATATTCTGATTAGAACCTTCTATTTCTCATGCACAGCTTGGTCCGTGCGCAGTAGTCTGCGGTATATAAAGGACCATGTATCGTAGCTAAATCCCCAGCTTAATCCACTTGTTTGCTTCGGCATCAAGTCCATTGGGCATAGATAGTTTGTGTGAGTGTGAACACTAGGTAGTTGGTAGCATTCAGGGCCCTTGCTAGCACTTCGGTATTGGCAACTGTCCTTTCTCTTTCCCTTAGTTCCTTGCCAGTTTACAGCGTACTGTGAACGCTTGTACATTGTATTACAGTACAAGGGGTTAGTGCGCCTCTTGTACTTAGCTAGTGGAGTCCCTGTGGTCAGGTCCTTGGACTTGTTACAGCTGTAAATGTTATCTATTGCTACAAGGTTTAATGTGATTATGTGAAATGGTGAAATATGTGAAGATGTGATATTGTGAAGGTGTGAAGAGGTGAAAGGGTAAAGGAATAGATAATTTCCATGGTCATGTGCATGTTCCCACAGTCACATGACTGGAAAACGAATATTTACTGAAGGAGTGCACAGCAGCTCAACTTCATAAATATAATGAAGATAAATATTATCCACCAAGACAGGGGTTAAAAGCGAGCGCACAGCAGCTCAAGCTTTGTGTTTCTAACACAAGATGCCACATGTTGTTGTGACTTGCAAAACAAGGCTAACCCTACGAGTTAGACTAGTGGCAAGGAGTTATGCCAAAAGCCAACGGCGCGAATTACTACCTTTAACTACTCATACCGTAATGCGAAGGTAGGTATGTATCATAACAAACGCAAAGAACAAATATAGCTACTGTGATATAATCCTCTAAAGGCGTTGAGGATATGAGAAGATGAAGACCGTAAAAGGATGGTGCCTGATCCTCTTTAACGTCTATGAACAGAGACGTTTGTGTCAAGGTGACAGGAAACCCTTGCTAGTGCACTATGCGAGAACAGCAACTTTATCCATATTTATAACACCAGACGAGCATATAAGATAGCGTTTCGGCGGGTGCTAGTCCCATTCAAGTCAAGTGTGAATACCCCTCGTTTCCTTAAGCATGGGACCCAGCTATTCATTTAGAGCCTGAACTAGGCTATGGGACACGCTAGAGAGAGAGGAGGTGTGCAAGAGCACAAGCAAGGCGCAATCAGTTAGACTGAATCGTACTTCACTTACTATGCTTCTTCTTAAACATGTTGAGATCTGTCAACAGGCAAGGATAATGAGTAGAACAACTAAGATCGACTGAGGGTCGATCCTACTGTCCCACCCGTATATATACATTTCTAATGTACAGCATTAAGTAAGGACAGGGTACAGGGTTGATAACCCTGGGCGTAGGGTATGATATCATAGTGACATCATATATAATAATAGAGAGAGTCCAGTCCACTCTAGAATACAAACATGCATAGAACATGCATGACCCATGAGGCATATCCAAAGCGCAGCCAAGGCATGTCTGATAGGCAAGGAAGCAATGAGGTGTACATGAGGGGATGAACCCTACATGCACTAACAATGAGGCATGACATTATGATGATGTCATAGAAGCTAAATATGTACATAGAACAGAGTCCAGGCCAATGCATGGCCTAGCTCTGGCAAAGGTAATGTCCAACGTCAATCAATGATGTCATAGGTGATTACAAGGAGGGTGATAGAAGAGGAAGGGATTTGAGTTATCCCCTTCTATTGGTCAACGTCGGATTATATGGATAACTCTGCTTGGGAAATAGCTAACTAGTTAGCCAAGGGTTTATATCCAAAAGAATAGGGAATCGCTGCCTAGGAGCGCATTTTTACTTTGACTTTTCCTTGCCTAGTCAAAGTCTTGCCAAGTATGCTTTCATTTCTTTTATCATTTGTCCTTTTGATTCCTTCATTTGTCATACCGCATGACAAACTGTTGATATTCGTGTGACAAACTGTTGATATTCGTGTGACAAACTGTTGATATTCGTGTGACAACATCACTACAGCTGTCACATTTAGTTTGTTCTCACACAATAACAGCTTGACGTCTGTCATCTTTATCTTTGTTCTCACGTGTTGACAGTGCATACATGTTATACATTTCAAACTTTCGATGACATCACACACATGTCACCTATCTTTAGTTTCCATGTGATGGCATCATATCTTTGACTCATTTGTCTCACGAAGCATTCTCTTGGCTAGACTATATAAACCCCAGATACTCAGCGACTTATTCCTCATGCTAGTCTTACTTGGATTCCCTCCTTGTAACTCCTAGTAATATATCCTTGTCACTATCTCTGGATTTCTATAAGTCATTGTCCTACTTTGACTGGACGCTCTCTTGAACCTTCGTCTGTGACAACACTACTGTGCATCTCTGGCAACTTCCATCACTTGTTACTAGCCTTGCTTCTTAAGCAGAGGTTATCCTTGAGTCTTTGCTCAGATCGCCAAGACTATTGTCGATTTCATTCGACATCTCCACCTCAAAAACACCTTGAAGGCCAGCCTCCGTTGTTTCCGAGTCTATGCTTGTCTCTATCAGGGCCAAGCATAACACCACAGTCAAGTTGACTGGAAACTCCCACTTGTGCACTATGCAGGGCCAGCAACATTATCCTTATTTAGTATGGCAGACGACTGTATACACTAGCATTGGCCATGTGCCATACCCACTGGCATCAGGTGCCAGGCCTGTAGCTGGTAAGGGGTGTTGGAACACTAACACCGAGCTGCTGAGTTATGCCAAAACAATAGTATGGAATTCAAACACTTAGTTATAAAACACGACTCTTTAGCTTTCTTTTTCCTCTTAACCCGATCACGGTGTTAAGAGGTTAGTACCAACAGCTTTACTACGTCGTCTATCTTTACTTTTAACCTTTCTCTTACACCTAGTATCTGTATTCTTCTAGATTGACAAGGGGACAACCCCGATTATTAAGGAAATCACCCTTTGACTAAGAGAGAGAGTCATCCTATGTGTTATGCTTGGTCCAGGTAGGAATGAGCGTAGATTTAGAAATGATAAAGGCTGGCCTTCAAGATATTCCTGAGGCAGAGAAGTCAGACGAAGCCAACAATAACCTCTACTAAGAAGCAAGGTCAAGATGAGCGACAAAAATTGCTGGAGACATAGTGTTACAGGCGGTAACATTTATATGCATTTCCTTTATTTTTCTGCTATTTTATTGACACTTTATGAACTATGTGTTATAAACGCGTTGCCTCTCCTATACAAACGAAACACCCCTATAGTAAAAGAGTTGGACTTGGTCAGGATCGAACGCGCGACCTGGCATAATACTTAGCTATTACATAAGCATGTCACGTGACCTAACACATGTTTTTAATCTCCGCTTTATTAAATACATGAGGCGTACAGCCTTCTCAATTACCGCTTCTATTTACGCTTCTATTTTACACACGTTTGACATGTGTTCTGATTAGAACCTTCTATTTCCCACGCACAGCTTGGTCCATGTGCAGTAGTCTGGGGTATATAAAGGACCATGTATCATAGTTAATCCCCAGCTTAATCCACTTGTTTGCTTCGGCAGCAGGTCCATTGGGCATAGTTAGTTTTCGTGTGATTGTGTGATTGTTTAGATAAGTAGTTACCCTTCAGAGGCCTGGACCACCACTTCGGTGTGGTCTCTGTCTCTTTCCTCTTCCTCTCTCCTTGCCAGTTCGGCGGTTATCTGTAAAACTGTTCATCTTTGTACACATCTATTAGGGGTTAGTGCACCCTAGTAGATTAACTAGTGGAGTCCCTGTGGCGCAGGTCTAAGGATCTGTAACACTATGCACAAACTGTCGACAGTTTGTGCACCACTATGCTTTACTTATTCTGTTATAGATCCGGGATCTTTCCTGGATCTCCCCATGAACAGATCAGGGATCATCCCTGGATCTGCCCGCACAGCCTTCTATTCATATCCGTGCTGTGTGGGGCTATGTCTTTCATTTACCAAGATCTCGGTGAGATCTCTTATATGTGTTTACCATTATGCTTTCATTTCTGTCTAGGCTGTGGCACAGCACCAAGGCTGTTCTGCCACCGCCTCATGTATCATGTATGTATTTAATCTCAATTCCACAGCCTTAAGGGCTGTGTTCCCATATGTAGCATAGTACCACAATATGTACAAATACTGTAGAGTAGTATATAAGGCCGAAGGCGCCACCAGGAGACTTTAGTCAAGTTCTCCTTGGTCTTTCCTCCTCATAAGGGCCTTAAGACAAGACTCATCCTCTCCTTCATATAATGAGGCTGCAACTACATGGGTCAGGCTACACTATGCCTTGGAACTCGGTGTTTGGGTTGTTCCTCTATGGGCTGGTTCCCTCAAGACGTATACAGGAACTGATGCCAGCAACCACATGGACAGGGCTCTTGTGTTGAGTTGTTACACATAGGTTCAAGAGTGACCTCCTCTTGAAGAGCAGGGTTGAGATGAGCAACAGGTGTTGCCGGAGACAAAGGTTCAAAGAAGCATCCACTCAAAGTAGGTGTAATGACTTGCAATATCTAAGGCTAAACCCTTTAGACTCCAGCAAGGTGATACCTATGCTGAAATCCAATAACCCAAAATACTACTCTCTACTTGTACTGTAATGCGAATGTAGGTATGTAATAACAAATGCAATTAAAGGACTAAGTACTGTATTGTAATCTCCTAAAGGCGGCAGAGATATGAGAAGATAAAGACTATAAAAGGACAGTGTGGGGTGTGTACTCCCTGTGTCACCATCTTTCCCTAGTGGATAAGTCCATTCGGGTTAGTAGGAGGGAAAATACAAGAAGGGTGCAATATGTTTGACTCTACAGGAGAAAGGAGGTCTGTAGAAAATCCTGGAGTAACTGGAATGCAAAACTTCTTGACTCTGATAAGGGAAGTCTTGAAGGAATGTGAAGAACGGGGCAAAAACAAAAGAAATGAGTTTCAGGAGTACTCAGCTCTTAATCCAGAAAAGTACGATTTTGTGCTCCAGAAGATAGTGCACAAGTCTGGGAACTCCAGTCCAAAGGTGGGATGGACAGTGATGCAAGTCCAGATCGGTCGAAATTGATGAACAAGATCAAGAGTAAGGTGTTAGGAACACAGGACTCGACGTCCTCCCTCTGGCTTGCACAGACTATTCTCCTTTTCTTTTTATATTGCTTTCCTATTATTCTACAGACATTTCTCTACTTTACTTATTTTCTTGGGTCATCATGACAGACTAGGTCACATGACTCAACACGTGACATGACATCACATGATGTCACACTTGTGATGTGACATGACATGTCACATATCACACCCTGTCACACAGTCACGTGTGACGTCATTTGACATGACATGTCACATGTCACACCCTGTCATGCAGTCACACGTGACATCATGTGATGTGACACCCTTGTCACATTTGGGCTTATTCATATTCTATTACTAAGAACCCTTAGCCGAGGTTCTAGACCATGGACAGTAGGTGAGCACATGTTGATGCATGCGTAAGTCTAGGCACCTCATGTGTAAGGCTAGATGCCTCATGCATAGGTCCAGCCTATTTATTTATATCTCCATGACATCACTATGATGTCATGTACTATATTTGCTATCTCTAGGGTAGAGGGTGGCTAGTACACTGCCACCCTGGAGATGTATATAAGTAGGGACGGCTAGGGGTAGATCCCTTAGCTTTGCAACTTGAGTCTTTACTCGATGATGCATGTGAGTCTCCCTGGTGACCAGGGTCAGGTCCTAGCACAGTGGGTGACGCCCCTTATCAGTTAGCTGGGTCCCAGGCTTAAGGGAACAGGAGTTATGTGCACTCGATGCACACGGGTATAGCACCCGCCGAAATGCTAGTATTATGTGCTCGTCTGGTGCTATAAATAAGGACAATGTTGCTGGTCCTGCATAGAGCACAAGCGGGGGTTCCATGTCACCTTGACATTGGCGTCTCAGACGTTAGACGTTAAAGAGCATCCGGCACCGTCCGTTTCCAGTCTTCATATTCTAAGATGCCTGACGCATTTAGGGCTGTGGGGACTTTGTCCCTATTTTAGATTGAGTAGTCATTAAATACTTGTAGTACAAGAGCATCATAGGCATCATGCGGGTTTAGGTTTAGTGCATGAAGCTATTCCTTACATAAGGTAGATTTTGTCAGGCAAAGCGACTGTGGCGACCCTAGAATCTAAGAAAGACCCTGGGAGCTCACACTATACCTCAACAAGCGAAGAACTAAGATCGAACCAAGAAGTAGGCGTTAACCCACAAGAATTTGACTAGAGTTCTTGGGGTGCTTTTTATTCATCCTTATGTACTATAGCTACATGGTCCGTGCGCATATACGCAGCATATTACTAATACTATGTATGATAAGAGCGAATATTGCTATTTGCTTGCTATACTTGTTATCTATACTACAAGATTTAATGTGATTACGTGAAATGGTGAAGGTGTGATATCGTGAAGATGTGAAGAGGTGAAAGGGTCAACGGATAGATAATTCCCATGGTCACATGCATGTTCCCATGATCATGTGACTGGAAAATGAATATTTACTGAAGGAACATTCTACGGCTCGACTTCATAAATATAATGAAAATAAATATTGATCACCAAGACAGGGGCTAAAAGCGAGTGCACAGCAGCTCAAGCTTTGTGTTTCTAACAGCGACAGAAGTAAGAAATAAGAGTAAGGGTGAGAATTTACAAGAATGATTTCTCCTCCTTGGTGAGTCTCGAAGTTGGTCCCCCTTCTCACTCTCTCCTCGTCCTCTTTAATATCCCTGCATCAGAGTCCAGTTAGGCCGGAGCTCCTTTTTGAAATTATTGAAGACAAAATAAAATATCATCTGTGAGTCGACTATAGAATTTCACATATAGATTGAACTGAAATGTGATTCCCAATGAGGAGACAAAGGCTTGGACCTACCGACGGTTGGAATGGACATGGGACATCAAGATCCAGGACCTAGACAAAAGATCCTGTCGACAGAAAAGAAAGTCTGGGCAGGCTATGAGACAGACTTCCAGACACTCCAGATAGAGGTAGACGTAAGTTGATGGTGCAGACTAAGGCGGAGTTGGGTGAACTAGCAGAGATTGTGGATAGAATGTCTAAAATGGGTGGATGGACATCGTATGTGAAAGGAGGAAAAACAATTCAGATGAAGTGGACTAATGGACAGTCTGGACTAAAGCAGAGTTGGAGTGGACCAGAGCGGACATGCATAGATGTTGGATAAGATAAGTGCCATGGTGGAAAAGTAGGATTTGAGACCATAGGGAATTCTGGTTCCCTATATCTGCGGAGGACTTGCCTCACTGTCCTCAGTCAGTTGTGGGAATCCGTTGCATAAGCAGGTCAGATTGAGCGAACAAGACACAGTTTGTTAGAAACACAAGGCTTGAGCTGCTGCACGCTCCCTTTTTGTCCCTGTCTTGTGGATAATATTTATTTTCATTATATTTATGAAGTTGAGCTGCAGTGCGCTCCTTCAGTAAATACTCGTTTTCCAGTCACGTGACCATGGGAATTATCTATACTGTCACCCTTTCACCTCTTTACACCTTCACGTTATCACATCTTTACGTATTTCACCATTTCACATAATCACATTAAACCTTGTAGCATAAATAACAAGTATAGCAAGCGAATAGCAATATTCGCTCTTATCATAGGTAGTATTAGTAATATGCTGTGCAGTGCGCACAGACCATGTAGCTAAAGTATATAAGAGTGAATGAAAAGCGCCCCAAGAACTCTAGTCAAGTTCTTGTGGGTTTATGCCTACAGCTTGGTTCGATCTATTGTTTTATTCCGTTGAGGTTTAGTGTGAGCGTCCAGGGCCATTCTTTGGCTTTAGGATTGCCACATTAGAACTTGACTTCTGCTTTACCCTCCATGCTCACATGCATTAAACCTCTTCTTGTCGTTGTGTCATAGTCGTGATTTGACTTAAAACAATTGGTCAGGCCCCAGACCTAAGGGGATAAAGGATTCTGCGCCTGAAGCAGACTGGTATAGCACTGGGTAAATGCTAGTTATATACGGTCGTCCGCCATCAATAAGGATAAAGTTGCTTATAGCCCAGAAAGTGCACTACTGGGGGTCTACATTCCGGAATGTGGGGTGTTAGGTTACACCAAATCACTGCCTGCGCACCGTCGCTTTATGGTTTTCAATTTTCATTTCGCCCGCTGCATTTAGGGCAGAGGGGTTTTCCCTTTTTATATACACTTCTTCTACGCTCGCCACCTTTAGAGCCATCAGGATAAAACCCATTGTCCCCCTCTCTAGGCTACTTCCCGCCCCTCAAGAATCGGGGTATTTCGACTTGTAGCTCGTGTCTATGAATTCCTTTTCTCGCATTTTGTCAGAGCCTGGGAAGTCCTGTATAGGAGGACCTAGGAAGTTCGACATCGCGTTCCCCCTTCCCGCATTCAGTGTAAAACCTGTTGGAAGTCCTTAGGGAGGACCAGCAGTTAGTATACAAAGCATATTCTCCTCGACGGTCCCCGAGTACCATGGGACCACAATGTTTCAAGATTTCGGAGATTAAGAAAGAAGAATCTCCATTTCTTTTGTATCCTCTCTTCTTTGGGGAAGCTTCTGTCGACCCCAATGACCACCCTATTGTTCCTTTTGTAGAGGAACCAAGGCAACTCGGAGAGCGTGCCCCCGTTCTCCAGTTTACTCCATTCCCTCTGGCTAGATCTTCTATGCTGGTTGAACAAGTTTATATTCCACCTCTGGCTCCTCGCTGGGAATGACAAGAGTTCCAGCACATTCACTCTTCGCTTCGAGCAAAGTCGAAGCTCTGTCCTCCTCGTCGCACTCCCTACGTGTTGACGAATCGCCACAATATACGGCGGTGAACCCACTAGCCCTGGTCAAGGGCTTTCAACCCACGAGTTGCTCCAGCAGCTCGTAAATATGCAAGCACAAATGAATGCACTTATTGCGGAAAAGAACCAGAAGCCTACAGCGGCTGAGGTTCTTAAGGTGGCCCCTGATCCGGGCCTTTACAATGGAAACATGGTGGATGAAAATCTGCCTTTATATAAACTCAGTTCTTGACAGTACATTGTCGGATAGAAACCGGGTAATAGCTGTGTTGACACGGTTAGGCTCGGAAGACGGCTCCGATAAGTACGGAGCAGCCGCTTATGGCCACATAAATTTAAATAAATTCCTGGGCTTTGAAGTGGCGCTCCTGGCAGATGAGGAGGCCGTAGCTCAGGGAAAGATGTTCAAGTGGCCGGATATCACAGCCTTAGAGACGGCATTGGTTCAAAGGTTTAAAATCAATAATGCCAATAATTATGCTTACGCTCAACTAGAGTGATGCATTCAGGGCCTGCAGGAACGGACCCAGCTATTTTCGATTCACTGGTTGAACCTCTGGGAAGAGTCTGGAGCAGATAACACTCTAGGCGTAAGACTTTTGGAGAAGGCCGTAAGGCCTTCTATTATGAAAAACATATATCTGCAGGCCCAGAGAAGGACAGACGTTCAAGAATATATGAACATTGTTATTCGCTTCAGCAGTGCTGAAGAATCCTTTGCTGTGCGAGGGAAATACCAGGTGCAACCCTGGTCCAACAAAACTAGTGTTGTTGTTCCCCCTGGCGGAGCAAGAACTTACATGGGTGCTGGAGAGTCCATGAACATCGGGGCTGCTGGTAAGCCTACCTGTTTTAACTGCAGGCAGTCTGGTCATCAGGTGGCTAGATGTCCCTATCCAAGAACCCCTGCCCCGAGTGTACCTTCCTTGGGGGCAGGCATCAGTACGGTTGCCGAACAGGTAACCAAGGAGGCTCGAGCCAGACTCGAGTTCAACAGGTGGTGCCGGCAGTGCCGGTACCAACAGGAATGGCTGCTGGACAGCCTCAAGGACAAACCAACCTGAATAAGGTCAAAGGAATGTTGTACGCCGAAATGAAGACGTACTTCTATGATCTTCACTGTGCTGAAATGAAGGCACAGGGAAAAGGATTCGGAGCTTAGCTGAGCTAGGCAGGCAAGTTCCGAAAATAGAAATTGTAAATAGGTTCTCAGCTCTGGGCTCGGACGATGAGACTGTAATATGTACAGATGAATCTACTCTTGTTTCTGAAACCAACTCTGGAAGTGAGAAACCGAAAATGATTGCAAAACCTAGTAAGTCCAAAGAG
>JBBPOI010000101.1:0-29341 GCA_038091355.1 Phylloboletellus chloephorus | reverse complement strand
CAGATCTCGAACTCATGTTTTGCACCTTCCAGATAGTGCTGCCACTGCTGCAATGACCTAATAATGCTCAACATTTCTTTGTCAGAGATAGGGTAGCTCCGTTCTTCGGGACTCATGGAGTGGGACACATACGCCACTGGGTGCCACTTTTCTTCTTTGAGCATAGATAACACGGCTCCAACCGCATAGTCCGAGGCGTCCGTCTCTAGCCTGAACTGACAATCATTGTCTGGGAATGCGAGAATGGATACCATGGTGAACTTTTCTTTAAGCGTGTCAAACGCTATCTGCTGGGAGTCTCCCCAAGAGAATATTACGTCCTTCTTTGTGAGGTTGTTCAAAGGACGTACGACCTTTGCATAGTCCTGGATGAAGCGACGATAGAAGTTTGCCAGTCCAAGGAAGCTTCATACTCCTCAAACATTTCTGGACGTCGGCCATTCCAATATAGCCTTAACTTTACTTTCGTCCATCTTAATCCCGTCTTTTCCCACCATCATGCCCAGAAACTCAACTTCTGTGGCACGGAAAGAACATTTCTCTGGTTTGATGAATAAGTCATTCTCCTCTAGGCGGCGGAGTACCTCTAGTACAATCCAATCATGTTCTGCCTGATTATCTGTTTTTGTAAAGATCATGAGATCATCAATGTAGACGACCACGATGTCTTCCATGTCAGCAAAGATTTCATTCATCATCGCTTGAAACGTCGCTGGGGAGTTACAGAGGCCAAAGAACATCACCAGTGGTTCAAAGGCTCCTCTGAAACACACGAAGGTGGCCTTGGATTCGTCGCCTTCCTTGATGTGTACGTTGTTGTATCCCCATCTAAGATCCATTTTTGTAAATAATTTAGCCCCTTTGAGCTTATTGACGAGCTGGGAGATCAAAGGAAGTGGATAGTTATTCTTCACCGTGTGTTCATTGAGGTAACGGTAATCCTGTACCATCCTCTTTCGGCCATCCTTCTTTGGCACGAAGAACACAGGTGAGGTCTGTTCCGACTTCGAGGGTTGTATATACCCTTTCCTCAGCTATTTGTCTATGAAAGTGGAGACTTCCTCCTGCTCTTTAGGGGATAACGGAATCAGGCGCCCCTTCTTGGGCTTGAACATGTCCTCCAAGTCTATGGCATGATCCCAAGGTTTCCGTGTCGGTATTCTTTCCGACTCATGCTTCTGGAATACCTTGAGGAACTTGTGAAACTCTTTTGGGACTAGTTCCTCTGCCTTCTTTTTCATTTTAACTGACTCGTCTAGAGCAGCCCTGACCTCGTACGCGTTCCATGCGTGGTCCTGTTCTTCTGCATCTAGACATTTCAGGAATGCAGACTTCTCTTGTAATAGATAACAAGAACGTGGGCACCATGTCATCTTGACCGTGCCTTTGTCCCAATCGGTTTCAGGGTTGTGGCATTTCAGCCACGCGTACCCGAGTATGACCTGGTTTTTCCCAAGGTCAGTCACCTCGGCTGTCATCTTCTCACGGTGTCCCTGGTAATCAATCATAATATCCGTGCAGTGTGTGATATTACTGGCAGAGTTCTTTGTTCCATCAACGTTGAACACAGGGATGGCATGCCTCAAAGGACGCAGCGGCAACTTCTGCTCCTCTGCCCATTTCCGATCAATGAAGATAACGTTAGCACTGCTATCCAGCAGTGCTTGAGCTTTAATAAAATCCCTCGTTTCCTGTGGAGATATAGATATTTCCAACACGGCCGTCCTTGATTGATGGATCGTGTAAACACTTCTTCAGGGAATTCATCAAAAGAAATATTTTTATTTTTGAAAGTGGAATGAAGCACTGGACTAAAGCCCCAGCCGTGCTCCATACTAGCCGAAGACACCACTTGGCATTGTGTGAGAGAATCGTCATCACCTTCATCGGCGTTTCGATGTGTAAATTAAAGAATCTATTATCAAATGTGAACTGAACACCCTGTTTATTCAGTTCGCCTTGCCTTTTCCCTTCTTGGACTCTGTATCTTTCAGGTCCCAGAAGTATGCCTTCATCTGCTCAAAGTCCATGCCACGTAATGCAGAAAATGGGTCAGATGGTACCTGGGGCGTCTCCTTCTGGCAAGCCGCGTCCCCCCTGGAATTCGTTCGGCCTCCACTTTGGCTTGTCTGGCTGGTTGTTGCCGACCAAGCGTTTCACTTTCGTGAACACTCATCCTTGTACTGGTTGTCCATCCAGCTACATTCTGGGCATTTGACCTTAAGCTTCGTACAGTTGCGGATCATATGATCCCCACCGCAATTGAAGCATTTGCCCCTAGTGGCCTTTCCTTTGGACTCGGTGGACCCAATGTCCATGGGTGTCCCCCGGTCATTCCTTCCTTTCCCATACCCAAAGGTCTGGGGTACCTTGTTGAATAATCGGTAAGCTTCAAATTGCTTACCGATATCACGGATATTCTGGAGAGTGTCATTAACTTCCCCAGTGTGGAGATCCCTTTTGAACAGCTCCGAATCTTATCAGAAACGTTGGTCTCCAGGAGGTAGACCCCAAACATCTCGTCTAACCCTGCCTGATGGTATAGGACTCTCCATTTGGTGATGAAGGTATCAATTGATGCCTTCCCTTGCTTGTACCAGATGATCTCCTGCTTCGCCCAGTCCTTCTGGGGTTGGGGACAGAAAAGTCCCTCAATCTCTGAGCGGAGCTCTTTCCACTCGCCTAGAGCAGAGTTTCCTTGTGCTAGCTTCACGAGCTCCATCTCCACGAAGTAGCTTCCTTTCTGTCCCTTGATGCGGGACAAGACTGCATATGCCCGGTTCTTTCCATTCGGAACCAGAACGTCTCCTTGCCTTTTTGCAAAGGATTGGGAATTGCAGTCCATCCAGGCCTGCACCTTTATCCACCATTCCTCAAATTTTGCCGGTGACCCGTCATAGGGGCCAGGGTCTGTGAAAACTTCCACCTTTGAGCTGGTGGGGATTTCCTCTGAGGCGCCAGCGCCTGTTTTCTGCATGCCAGCCCATTGCTAGCTAACGAGGCCCATTATTTCCCAGGTCCGCTGATCTGCCTCCTGGGCTCTCCGTTCAGCTTCTTGAAGCTGAAGGTGTGCACGATTTAAAGCCTTGGCAAGGCTATCCCTTTGCTGCTCCAGCACCTGAAGGTGAACAGCATTTTCCTGGACAGTCTGCAAGACCTGGTCCCAGTTTGTCTCTCCAGTAGACATTGCAGATATGAAAACGAAGATAAAATTTGAAAACTAAAAAAAAGAATATGACCTAGTAGAAGGGATACTTCTTTAACCTGTCTAGTTGAACTTTAGGACGTAGGTAAGGGACTTCCAAGATATCGTAATGGGCAGTCCTAACTCTGCTGTAGTCGTACCAGTAGAGTTTTCTTCAGCACGCAATCTTGCGACGTTTTGCCCCTCCTCCCTCAGCAGCTGTTATAAACGCGTTGCCTCTCCTATACGAACGAAACGCCCCTATAGTAAAAGAGTTGGACTTGATCAGGATCGAACGCTCAACCTGGCATAATACTTAGCTATTACATAAGCATGTCACGTGACCTAACACGTGTTTTTAATCTCCGCTTTATTAAATACATGAGGCATACAGCCTTCTTAATCACCACTTCTATTTACGCTTCTATTTCACACACATTTGACATGTGTTCTGATTAGAACCTTCTATTTCCCATGCACAGCTTGGTCTGTGTGCAGTAGTCTGGGGTATATAAAAGACCATGTATCATAGTTAATCCCCAGCTTAATCCACTTGTTTGCTTCGGCATCAAGTCCATTGGACATAGTTAGTCTGTGTGAAGTGTGAACCCTAGAATAGTTAGTAGCCCTTCAGGACCCTTGTTGGCACTTCAGTGTCAGCAACTGTCCTTTCCTCTTCTACTAGTTTCCTTGCCAGTCTGCAGCATACTGTGAACGCTTGCATTTTGTACTTAGTGTTGGGGGTTTAGTGCACCCTTAGCACTTAGCTAGTGGAGTCCCTGTGGTCAGGTCCTTGGACTTGTTACAATGTATCACGGTGTGACAGGTGTGCACGCTTCAAGGTGTTATGCAAAGCGTTTCCTGCTATCTTCAACACAGAAAGGCTGGCTCTAGACGGGCGATACTCACGAAGAGACCGATGTCCGTTAGGGCACAGCGACTGAGAAGGATCAAGAGTGAAGGCTTGATAAGCCTTGGTACGAAGGTCAAAGGCATGGAGAGCCTTGGTGCGAAATCAAGGAGCTTGGAGAGCGTCCGAGGGTCGAAGGACTTCGATATAGACCGAAGGATTGCAAGAAGGTATGCTTGTATTGCATAGATCAAGAATAGGGAATTTGTACAGGCAGCTCCAGTATTTATATAAGAGTAAGCTGCACACGGACCAAGATAAAGAATAGCGTTACTAATCATGGAAGGTTATGGAATGTGGTGGAAGGATTAGTAATGCAAAGATGGAAATGAAAAAAGAAGTAAGGGATGAAACCCCTTCTGAAACATGTAGAAAAAAGGTTTCAAGATCCAGATCGTACCTGGACGCATCTAAGATCTGTTAAGTAACACTAAGAATGTGAAAACTAAGTAAGGAACTGAGAGTTAAACACGAAACAGAAAGGAAAACTGTAACATAGTCCCAGAGTATGAACCAAGAACGAAGTGCGAAGGATGAAGCATGGAGTTCCGAGGACAAAGGACGAGGCAAGCCACGTAGCATGAGGAACAATAGGTGCAAGTGATGAAGCCGAGTCCACCTGGTCGAAGGAATGAAGTGCAAAGCCAAGCATGGAGTTCTTGGGGAAATTTTTTCAAACACCCCCCTGCCATTCACACTTTTCTGATTTTTTTTTTCGAAGGGGGACTGCAAAGTCCTTAAACTACGATTATATTCATTTTTGCTCAGGACGAGCAAGTCTTAAGAGAGGGGTAGTATTACGAATTAAGGAGCGTGCTGCCGAGCGCCGCCCTTACCCTACTCTTTTCTATGTAGACGTTTGGCTAATTGGATTAGGGAGTAAGCTGCTGTGCGCCACCCCAAGTCTTTAGCCCTACATTCATTACTTTCAGGGTCACGTGATTTGGTCACATGATCATTCTCCTATTCCAAGTCATGTGATTGGAAGTCATGTGACATCAGTCATGTGATAACTAGTCACATAATATCAGTCATGTGATTGGAAGTCACGTGACATTAGTCATGTGATAACTAGTCATATGATGTGGCCTAGCCACGTTTGGGCCCTTATCTTTAGACCCTTAGCCCAGGTCTGGACTCTTACCTCATGGCAGTGATGCGTTGATATGCCCACACGTCTTCTTCTTTGCCGAGCCTGATGGCATGGGGGTGAAATGCCTCATGTCAAAGGGCCAGGCCCTTATCTTCAGTCCATGATGTCATCTATGATGTCATGGGTTATTCTTGTTATCTGTAGGGTATAGGATTGCCAGGTACATAGCCATCCTGCAGATGTATAAGTAGTGTAGAGGCTGGGGCTTATCCCCCAGCTTTGCAATCCCTGAGTCACTCCCATCGTGGGGCTATACTAGGTTGCATGTAAGCCTCCCTGTCTGTGGCAACACTAGAGTCTAAGAAAGATCCTGCATGCTCACACTATACCTCAACGAGTAAAGAAACTAGTATTGAACCAAGCTGTAGGCCAAAACCCACAAGAACTTGACTAGAGTTCTTGGGGCACATTCATTCATCCTTATATACTAAAACTACATGGTCTGTGTGCATATGCACAGCATATTACTAATACTATGTATGATAAGAGCGAATATTGCTATTCACTTACTATAAATGTTATCTATTGCTACAAGGTTTAATGTGATTACGTGAAATGGTGAAATATGTGAAGATGTGATATTGTGAAGGTGTGAAGAGGTGAAAGGGTAAGCATATAGATAATTCCCATGGTCACGTGACTGGAAAACGAATATTCACTGAAGGAGCATACAGCAGCTCAACTTCATAAATATAATGAAAATAAATATGATCCATCAAGACAGGGGGTAAAAGCGAGCACACAGCAGCTCAAGCTTTGTGTTTCTAACACTGTCAGCCAGGGTTAGGTCAGACCAGGGGTGACGCCCTCTAAGCCATCGCTATAGCTGGGCCCCAGGCCCAAGGGGATGAAGGATCTGGCGCCTAACGCCAGCAGGTATAGCATCTGGTAAATGCTAGTTATGCACTCGTCTGGCACCATAAATATGGATAATGTTTCTGTCCCCATATAGTGCACTAGTGGGGGTTGCCGGCCACCTTGACCGGACGTCTTGGAGTAAGACGCTAATACAACTCGGGCACCGTCCCTTTCCGATCTTCCTTTCTTTACCCCCACATCTTTAGGGGAGTTGGCATTATCAGCATGCCATTATTATTATACACTTTGTAATAGATTAGTAGTAGATGACCTCTATCTCCTGTACATGTACTCTAGTATAGGGGGATTAGGGTTTGGTGGTTTAGGAAGACCCCAGATCCTAACACTCATCTTGACGAGTCAGTCCTACTCCTAGATAGGAAGGATGATGGAGATTCTTGATCTTTTGTTACGCGAAGCGCTTCTTGCTATCTTCGACGTAGAAAAGCTGACTCTAAGTGGGCGATACTCATGAAGAAACCGGCGTCCGCTAGTGTACAGCGACAGAGGAAACTCGAAGGTAAAGGCTCTAATGAGCCTTAATACTGAGATCGAAGGCTTGGTGAGCCTTAGTGCGAGATCAGGAGGCTTTGAGGAGCGTCCCTAGGATCGAAGGACTTCGATGGGGACCGAAGGATTGCAAGAAGATACACTTGTATTGCGTAGATCAAGAATGGGAAATTATGTACAGGCAGCTCTGGTATTTATATAAAAGTAAGCTGCACATGGACCAAGATAAAGAACAGCATTACTAATCATGGAAGATCATGGAATGTGGTGGAAGGATTAGTAACACGAAGACAGAAATGAAAAGAGAAGTAAGGGATGAAACCCTTTCTGAAACATGTGAGAGAAATAGATTTTAAGATCCAGATCATACCTGGATGCATCTGAGATCTGTCAAGTAAAACTAAGAAGGGAAATGTGAAACTAAATGTTAAGTGAGAAGAAGTCAAGGCAAAGGGAGAAAGACTTTGACTGTAGGAGGAAGTCAACACAAAAAGAGAAAGACTTCAACTGTATAGGAAGAAGTCAAAGTGAAAGAGAAAGGAAAACTGTAACACACATAGAGCACTAGTGGGGGTTCCCAGTCACCTTGACTGTGGCGTCTCAGATAGTAGACGTTAAGCAGTATCTGGCACTGTCTGTTTCTGTTATAAACGTGTTGCCCCTCCTATACGAACAAATGCCCCTATAGTAAAAGAATTGGACTTGGCCAGGATTGAACGCTTGACCTGGAATAATACTTAGCTATTACATAAGCACATCATGTGACCTAACCTGTGTTTCTAATCTTCACTTTATTAAATACATGAGGCGCACAGCCTTCTCAATCACTGCTTCTATTTACGCTTCTATTTCACACACGTTTGACATGTGTTCTGATTAGAACCTTCTATTTCCCACGCACAGCTTGGTCCATATGCAATAGTCTGGGGTATATAAAGGACCATGCATTGTAGCTAAATCCCTAGCTTAATCCACTTGTTTGCTACGGCAGCAAGTCCATTAGGTGTAGATAGTTGTGTGGAGTGACTGCATAGTTAGTAGTCCTCTTCAGGGTCCTGGAGTAGCACTTTGGTGTTATTCTCTGCCCCTTTCTTAAGTCTTCCTCCTTGCCAGTCTGCATGGTACTGCAAACCATTGCACTTTGTATACAGCATTAGGGGTTTAGTGCACCCTTAGTACTTAGTAGTGGAGTCCTCGTGGAACTTGTCAAAAGACTTGTAACAGTTTCTGGTCTTCATATTCTAAGATATCCGATGCTTTTAGGGTTGTGGGGACTTTGTCCCTAGTTTGGATTGATTAGTCATTAAGTACTTGTAGTACAAGAGTGTCATAGACATCATACAGGTTTAGGTTTAGCACATGAAGCTATTCCTTACAGTTCCTTGATGGTTTGGAAATGCATTGGTTAGAATGAAGTGGAGATCCTTGCAGGGATAGAAGGGAGAATGAATTCTAAGCATTATGTAAGGAATAGCTTCATGCGCTAAACCTAGACCCGCATGATGTCTATGATGCTCTTGTACTCTAAGTACTTAATGACTAAACCATAACCAAACTAGAGACATAGTCCCCACAGCCCTAAAAGCATCGGGCGTCTTAGAATATCTGAAGACTGGAAACAGACGGTGCCGGACTCTGTTTATCGTCTACAATCGGAGACGCCACTGTCAAGGTGACAGGGAACCCTCCCTAGTGCTCTATGGGAGACCAGCAACATTATCCTAATTTATGTAGCGCTAGACGGGCACATCAAATAGCGTTGGACGGGTGCTAGTCCCGTGTGCGTCAGGTGCACATAACCCTCGTCTCCATACATCTGGAGCCCAACGGACTGTTAGGGGTGTCACCCACTGTGCTAGGACCTAACCCTGGTCACCGGGGAGACTCACATACGCATCAAGGGGTTTAATCCTCAAATTGTAAAGCTGGGGTTCAACCCACAGCTGTCCCTACTTAAATACATCCCTAGGGTGGCTGTGCCTGCCAACCCTCTACCCTAAAGATAACAATAATAGTACATGATATCATAGTGATGTCATGGGGATATAAATAAAAGGGGCCAGACCCATGCATGAGGCATCTAGCCTTACACATGAGGCGCCTAGGCTAAGGCATGCATCAACATGCCGTTGCCACAAGTCCATGGTCTAGAACCTGGGCTAAGGGTTCTTAGTAATGATAAATGAGTAAGCCCAAATGTGACATAGTGTCACATCACATGACTGCGTGACAGGGTGTGACATGTGACATGTCATGTCACATGTGACAAGCGTGACATAGTGTGACATCATGTGATGTCATGTCACGTGTTGAGTCATGTGACCTAGTCTGTCACGATGACCCAAGAAAATAAGTAATGTAGAGAAATGTCTGTAGAATAATAAGAAGAAGGAAATAAAATGAGGGGAAAATAGTCCTTGCAAGCCAGAGGGCGGACGTCGAGTCCTGTGTTCCTAACACATTATGTCTCCATTCTGGAGGATAATCTGCTTGCTATCCTGAAAAATTCTGAAATCTCTGAGGAGAGCATTATTCTTCATCAAGGTAATAACCTCAAGCACACCTCTAAAGGGGCCAATAAGTGGCTGGAATCTCAAGGAATCAAGGTTCTTGACTGGCCAGCACAATCTCCAGACCTTAATCCCATTGAGCATCTCTGGCAAATCCTCAAGGAGAAGCTCAATAGCTATGCAACACCACCAAAAGGAGTTTGGTTCTTTGGGAGAGAATTGAAGTAGAATGGGACAAGATAGAGGTTGAGCAGTGTCAAGGATGGATAGAAAGCATGCCTAGAAGACTAGAGGCAGCAATAAAAGCAAAGGGAGGACATACAAAATACTGAGATTATAGAATAGAAATGTTGCTCAAAAAAGTGTCCCAGTGACATGTCATTTTTGAATGGCTATATCTCAATCCCATAGCAACCAAATCACATGACTAAGGGCTCATTTTCAAGGCAAGGGTTAGTGCTATTGATGAGCCTGCAAGTATTAGAGCTAGCATCTTCTGGTTCTCTTGCAAATGTCAAATCTTTCCAAGATTGCTAAACATTAGGACACTTTTTTGAGCCATTGTATGGAGACAAGGGTTATGTGCACCTGACACACACGGGACTAGCACCCACCCAATGCTATTTGATGCACCCTTCCAGTGCTACATAAGTCAGATAATGTTGCTGTTCTGGCATAGAGCACTAGCCAGGGTTTGCAATCACCTTGACTGTGGCGTCTCCGATTGTAGACGTTAAGCAGATTCTGGCACCGTCCATTTCTGGTCTTCATATTTGAAGACGCCCATACCTTTAGGGCAGTAGGGGCAGATCCCCCATTGGTTATTTGTTGTATTATTTAGATAATAGGTAGTTAGGGTATTAAGAGCGTCAAGGCATTATGCGGGATTAGGTTTGGCGCAGAATGCCATTCCTTACAGATTATGTGAAATGGCACTGGACTATTCCTGCCCATTCTTGTCAGCTGTCTCTTGATAGCCATCACACACTGCTGCTGTTCAATCCATCATTCATCTATCTGTCCATACTAGACAGTGTCAGAGATTGATTTGGCATTATGTCACAGTGTGACACACCACTTACATGCGGAAATTTTGCAACTCCTGTCGATTTCACCCTTTGCACGAGCATCTCTCTGGCAACTTCAACATGTCACTTGTAGTGCTTTTTCGTTTGGTGCTTCTTGCCTTTGATACATTTCTCTATAACATTGTATATTTTTAAATTTCGTATTGGTATCTAAAAGAACCTTTGCGGGGCCAATGTAATGGATGACACATTCCCCTGCACTGCTGACCCTGCAAGACAATCCCAGCCGCGGCACTCGAGCGACCAAGATCACGATGGTGCTCGAGGGATCTCTTCGTGTGCCAGCTACCGAGGTGGATGAGCATGCGCCACTGCGCAGGTCACACTTTATCCAAAAGCAACCGCCGAAGACGACGTTGTCCAGTGGGTGCGGGTGCGAGCAGAATCTGGATGCAAGAAAGAAGCCGAGGATGAAGAATGAATGAGACGGCAATAAGAGCAAGCACGAGATCTGAGTGGATGTTCCTTGTTTCACTTTCGCCCTTGAGCTGTCTGCACGAATGCTGCAATCCCAGCGATGTTTCTCATGCCAGCAAAGTACGATGCGGGTCCGCGAGTGTGGCAATGGCCATTTCAAGTCTGGCATTTCAGGGTTGCAGTGTGCACGAATCTTGTCTTCGCTCCGTCTGAATCACTGGCAACCAGAACATGCTCACCGTGGCTGCCGGCTGAGCATACTGCCCAATTTCATAGCGCCCTCCCATGATATTTAAATCCCCCTTCCGTGCCCACGACCGGCTACCTCTCCCACCGAGCCATGCCCCCTCATGTCCCCAATTCCTTTCTCCACCGCTTCCCCCCCATAACTGGCGTCAAGTGGTTCAATCTCTCCGTCCTCCTCATCACCCCGGCCCTCTCTCTCTATGGCCTCTTTCGTGTCCCAGTCCTTGCGAAAACGGTCCTTTGTACCGCATCTTATTACATATTCTCCATGCTCGGTAAGCCTGAGAATCCGTCCCTCTCCAGATCAACACTCACTCCCACGTCACAGGTATCACTGCCGGTGAGGCGACCAACACACTACCCCGGTCGACGTCAATGTGAAGACTTCTTTGACAGGTTACCACCGTCTTTGGTCGCACAGATCCTACGTAGCATCCTTCCCTCTTCAGCTCATCCTCATTCTCGCCGGTGCAAGTGCTGTCCAAGGCTCTTGCTACTGGTGGGCCCGCCGCCATCGTTCTCATCATCGGCACACCGACACCGACCTCGATCCTTACAATTCGGAGAGGGGCCTCCTTTGGACCCACATTGGATGGATCATCTTTGATTCCAACCTCCGCCCAGGTCCCGTGGACATATCCGACCTCAGGAACGACCCGCTCGTGCAGTGGCAGCATCGCTGGTACTTCGTCATCTTGTCCATTTTTGGTTACATTCTTCCAATGTGCATTCCCGGCTTCCTCTACGGTGATTGGCGAGGCGGCTTTTACTTCGTCGGCGCACTCCGGATGACCGCCTGCCATCATGTGCGTCATTCGTCACTCCCGAATAATGTCATATCTCTGACTCTATCACAGAGCACGTTTTGCATCAATTCTATTGCTCACTACCTTGGAAGTACTCCTTACGACGACAGACACTCTCCTCGCGACCATCTCATCTCAGCCATGCTCACCATGGGCGAAGGGTACCACAACTTTCATCATCAGTTTCCCATGGATTACCGGTCAGAACTTCGTTCATCCGTTATCCCCAAATAATTCAGGCGTTTCTCCGTCTCTAGAAATGCCTTTCGCTGGTGGCAGTACGATCCAACCAAATGGTTCATTGCCACGTGCCAATTCCTTGGTCTCGCTTCCCATCTTCGCGTATTCCCGAGCAACGAAATCGAGAAGAGCGCTCTTACTATGAAACTCAAGGCTCTCAAGGATGTTCAGGATTCTATTGCGTGGCCCGTCCCGCCAGACGAACTCCCTGTAGTGAACTGGGAATCCTGTATGTTTTGGATCCTCTTCCACATTTTCTTGTTGACTGGAGCTCATAGTCCAAGAAGAATCAAAGTCGCGCACCCTGTTACTGGTGTCTGGTTTCATCCACGACGCATCGTTGTTCCAGGACAATCATCCCGGAGGCAAAAACCTCCTGACTCGGAATTCTGGCCAGGACATGACCTCCGCTTTTTTTGGAGGGGTATATTCCCATTCTCACGCTGCTCACAACGTACGTAGTGGCCTGATGCAATGTTTGGTCGTCGCTAACTTGTTTTCCTCCCTCCGCATGCTTTATCTCGGGTTGAACCCGACTTATGAACCTTGCGTTTGAAAACTTGAAGCTCTTGGCAATGATGCGAGTAGGAATCCTCTCAGGTGGCGTGGAGATACCACCAGAGAATATTGTTCCACCAAGTCAGTGGCTTGTTATCAGTTCCGCGGTCTTGAAGACGCACGACGTACGGCCTGAAACCAATGAAGAAATGCCAGAAAATTCCTAGTCAAAAGCTTGTCTGGCACACACTGGATCCGTTGAAATGATCGACTAACCTCTGTAGCTACCACTATCGACGTTGTAATTGACCCCGTTGTTACGGTGGTGTCTGTACCCCCTCCCCCCGCCCGACGGGAATCTACAAGCGACACTAATTCTGCATGACGCGGTCTGCAACCTCCAGACCTCATGCCAGAAGCTCGTTCTGTATTTATGTCACCTCAATGAAAGAATCTTATTTGACCACTCCGTTGCATTTGCCACTCCACAGCAAAGTTGCAATGGCCCATCAACAAGGCGACGACCTCAGCCCACCGTAATTACTCTTTAGAACTTCATCGATAGCCTCGGGGAAACTTTTCAAGAACGGCAGCTTCTTTGTCTCAGTTGGTTCCCAACCCAGTCTGAAAAGACGCTCGGGTTTCACAAAATGGTTCCCTCCAAGCAAAGACCACCCGTCTGGCGGCGTTGTGATAAACAAGTGCAGCCGATCCAACTGAAACAAACAATGCTTACAGTGGCCGAGAGCATCAACGACTTCAGGGGGCATAGGACGGGAACCGCCCTCCTCGATTATACCCTTGCTGAACAGATACTGTTCGAGAGAAGTTTTCGACCGAGCATGTTCATGCGCTGGGGGGAGAACTCACCTCGCCCATGGCTTTCGTCCAATCGTGGTATGTGATTCTAGGTTCCATGCTTGCGGAAAAATCTGATGGACCGTATCAATGTAGGTGGGTCCACGCAGCCCTGAAACAGCATACAGAGACCGTTGGGGCCCTCGTCGGCGCTACCTTCCAGAGCCGCCCGGAGCACCAAGAACAGACCCATCGCGCAGTCCTTGACATGAACATTGTTCATCGCATTGGCACCCGGTCCCCAAGTGCCGGCGTACCCAACTTTCTTCATCATGTCGAGGAACACGTGGAGCCATCGCGTAGTTTTCTGGACACCTTGGAAACCGTTCGATTTGCTTTCGCCCGTGGTGGCGAACCCTTTGGGCGCTTACCTTCACCGACGCCATAGATCTACAGACGGCCCATCGTCAAACCCAATGCAATCATGATGATTTTGGTGGGTCGTACCTGAGCTGGGAAATAGATGATCGTGCGAACTGGATTTTCAGTACGTGATCCTGCTTCTACGATCTTTTCCTCCAGAGTGAAAATGTGTCGTGTTGAGATTGTATAAACGGACGTACAGGTATGTCCGTATCGAGGTGGGTATTTGTCGGATCGCATCTGAGATGCAGAATTTTTGGGACATGGATGTGCGACGATCGCGGTTCAGACTACTCTTCACTCACTGCCTCAGATCCAAGCCTATGTCTGACCACTCTTTGACGGTCTCGACAGGTTCACCTCTCGCATTATCGCTGACGATACCACAACCGGACACATGGATATAAAGTGGAGGCTTTCCTGGGTTGTTTCTCGAGTTCGTCTCGAGTCCGGCGAGGGTCGCTGGTTGACGATGAATCCGAGTTCCCGATCCGTGTCAAGAATGTACGGGCAGCGGACGTACATTCAACGCTCGCAGGGTGATCTGAACTTGCACAGTTGATGACAATGTCGACTTTGGCGACTTGCTCTCGGATGATGGTGTCGTCGTCCAGAGTCCCCTCCACGAAGCTGATGTTCGAGTACATCGACTGAAGTTGTTCCTTTCGCTCTGCGGTAGGGTTACGGAGAAGGGCGACAACGCGGAGTTGAGGGAGCTTCTCGTTCAGTAGTAGTAAAAACTGAGAGCCGAGGTAACCAGTGGCTCCCAAGAAGAAAACGGTCTGAGGTTGAGTAGACATCTTCAGCGAAGAACGGGATTGCGATCCGAGATCAGGTGCACGCCTGTTATATACGTTCGCAAGAAATATCGCGTGCAAAACAGGAAAAATGACACTTTTGGAGTGCATCAATTGGAGGTACCTTGGACATGGAGTTTGAAGAACGACCAGTGAAGCTTTTGAAGTGTGGCGCGGCGGCGTCGTTCGTGCTTCTTGCCTAGTTCACAATGGATAACAAGCCAGATGATCCAGATGCTCGCGGACTGCGCGGGAGGGGGGGTTATCAGCGCAGTACGGTAGCTCAGATTAATAAAGGTGGATTTCGCAGCGCAGGAAAATCGGAGTCGTACTCCCGAAGTCATATCGCATGCGCAGAGCATGAAGACAGCCGCTTTCCTCATTCCTCGCGACCAAGTGTCATACCGACTCGATCGGCGGCCCAAGCCAGTTGCTCTTCTAGGTCGCTTGTCCACAGCGAATTCCATCGCTGTACACCATGTTCCTTCGCCTAGCTTTACGCGCGCAAGGCATTGACCTAGAACGAATCTGTCAGGATGTGGGCATAGGATGGTCAGGGAGAGTCATTGAAGGACGGCCCCTCAGCCGAGGAACTGGGGAAGACAAAGAACCTCGTGCAACGGATGAAAAAGGTCAAAGTAGGCACATAGACAACTTTACCGCCACCGGACAATTCTGGCATCGGGAATCCTGATCACGAGATAACCCACGGTCGTCCAGGAGTTTCATCACTTCGAAGATGGAGACGGACAAGGGGTGAGAGCCGCACTGCGAGTCAACTTTATACTTGCGGCGGAGATGCCGTACGATTGGGCCGCACCTCGCAAGCATCGACGTGATTTTTACTACGCCAAGTGCAAAACGTCATGTAGTTAGGTAGTCGGTCACATAACGAGTACGCGGAGACTCACAAGAGTCTGTAAATTTCAACCCCACATACTCTACAATTCATGAAGTCGACGACGATCAACGTTTACATCCTGGACCGCGGTATGAAGCATGCTAGGAAGCTGTCACCAGATATAGCGTAAATATCCGTGGGCATTTTGAACAAGTCACAAGGCAATATATCAAACAGCACATGGTGCCATCCCTCCAGCTTGGCACCGGAAACGCGAGATACGAGTTCGACGTACCGCAACGCCAATGTACGGCTACATCAAAGCAAGGAAAACACATACACGTGGCATTGTCGTGTCTATATCATTTTTGAGTTGTGAGGGTACTGAGGTTGGCGGATCTCCAGCAATCCTAACATTCTTCTTGCCCTACAAAGTCAACGTTCGAGCAGCATGAGCAAGCCACACGAAACACGCATCCTTCTGAGTGCGACGCACTTTCCTCTCAGGAGAGTTGGTAGTTATAACGCTTACCTCGGAGCCTCTCCTTGGAGCAACTTTGACCGGTTCATATGATTTCGGTCTACTTGGCTGAGGGTCGGCAGTAGACGTTCACACGGACGAGACCCATCACCATAACGATGCATGAACATCATGACAAAAAAACTTCCAACACTGGGTGGTGCATCTACTGCAGCGCTCGTTCTTGGGTGCCTATGGCATAGTAGACCTTGCTAGTAATTCTCCTCGGATAGTTTCCACTAAATCAAGAAAATTCGTCATTAAAGGGAGTAAAAGAAGCCGTCCATGCCTGCCCGCAGGCTCCTTGAAAGAAACTTACAACCAAGCACAAGGTCTGGAACCCTTGAACATGTGTAGTCGATTGTCTGTGAAGAGGTTATACGTCGCTCTTGGCGGCGTACCAGGACACCACGAAATGACAGTGACAGAAAAAGTATTGTAGGATTACCGTCGGCGGTAAAAGAAGTGAATCAGGTTGCATATATTCAACCAGTGACTGTGATGCTATAATCATGAACCAATGTGCTCGGCTTTCAACTCTTCCTTTGCTTTCCTGTACCTCTCGAAGTAAGGCTTGCATTTCATCAGGTAATTTGTTGCATGGTGCGAGAGTGGCGACTTACGGCCTTTTCCTCTGATGACATGGACTTCCAGCGATTTGCAGCTGCGACCACAACCCGGACGAAATACGTCTTCTCTGGAGAAGTTTCGTTGATGAGGATTTGTGCATCCGGGGAGTTGCGGAACTCCTTCGAGAATCTGGGGAGATGGACGTAAGAAAGCCTTCTTTACAATCGGAGAACAAGAACAGACAAGATGAACGGGGATGTGGGCATGGGGACCCTGTTTGTCGAATGGAGCCTGGGTTTTCCCTGAGCCTTACGAATGGCGTTGAGCTTTTTCAGGTCGGATGGGGAGGTGCTGCGGAAAAACTCTTCTCTATCTAGCTTGGCTTGGGTCTTCCTGACTTCATTCTCGTCGTAGAATGGCTAGAGAAAGAAGGATTGGTTGCAACATCACCGAACGGGAAGCAGTACGGACCTGTTTCTCAGGCATAGAGTAGCCCCTCCATATTTCACCGGCACGCTTAGTGAGCTCTCGGAACTCCACCAGAGAGCGCGCCTGCGACTGAGATTTAACGAAAGAGGAATAGAAAAGGAAGTACGGGCCAGGGGCCCGCTTGGGAGGCTTGAGGCTTTTTGGTACGCGAACTAGAGGGAGTGAGCTTGGGCCCTGGACTGTGCAGGAAGACGAACCTCTCGGTTTCTCGGGTTTCTGGGATGGCTTCTTCGGGGGCGTGACTCTCTTGGCGGGGGCGGCGTGTTTACCCTTGGGGGCCCTCTTGCGGGCGGCCTTGTTCTCGGACGCGGCAACTGGGGAGACGGGGGACACGAAGAAGGAGCGGGCAAAGGAGACGGTGCGGGCTGTCGGGCAGAGTGGCAGACGGCTGGCGAGGAGGGGGCGGAACATCGTGGTGGTGGCGGAGAGAGAGAGAGGAGGCGGGTCACGTGTCATGCGGGCTGCTCGATGACACCGCCAGCGCTGCCCGTCGCGCAGCTCGAGTCCCTGCGCTTCAAGGCGAACCAGATCATCGAGTCCATCCAGGCGTTGCAGCGCACCATCGACGCCGGCGGACACCAGCTCATGCCCGCCTGGCCCGACATCCTGTCCAAGTACAATGTCATCCTCTCGCAGACCCACAGCTTCTACTCCTCCCTCGGCGCACCACCCAACCAGACCAGGAGCCCGTACGAGTGCATCGCCCTCCACCCAAACGTCTCCATGACCGACCACCAGCTCGACAACGACCTCATCCCCCTCCTCCGCAACCAGCAGACCACAGACGTGCTTCGCATCGAGAATGCCACCGTCCGTCGTCTCGCCGGATGTATGCTCACCCGCGGCGCCATCGCAACCAATGCGTTGGAGGGCCAGCCCGCGGCCGGCCTCGCAACGAGCGGGAAACAGAAAGTGACGTACGAAGACGTGCTCCGTGAATGCGCCGAAATACGAGAAGCACACGATCACCGTGTCGAGCGTGCGGTCCGTGCCGTGCTCATGCTAAGGGACAAGTCTGAGTGGAAGCAGCGCGTCGAAGTCGAAGAGCCGGAACCGGAAGAGCTTGACTGGGATCCTCGCGCACGCAATTTGGAAAACCAAGACACCGCAGACGTCGAGGAGCAGAGCAGTGACGAGGAGGAGGTCGTGGAGGGCGAGCTCGCAGGCGACGATGGTCAAACACCCATCGCCACCCCTGCGGATGTCGAGATGACGCCCGCTTAAAATCACAACTAAAACCCCGTGCATGGTACGGTACCAAAAATGCATCATACTTGCAGACGCGCTAATAACATGGCGCGTTCTTCAAGATCTCGACGCACTTTGGCAGTATCTCCTTGGCCCATTGTACTGTCCCCCTATTGGCCACTTCTGTCAATTTCCCACCTTCTTCCCGAGACATCTCCTCAGCCAAAACCGTCAGCGCTAGGTACACGGTATACCACGTCCTCTTTGTCTTGTGTCGCGGAAAGACTATCAGCGTTCCGTCTTGCTCACCATCAAAGTACCCTTGACTCATCGCTGTGCTTGGTCCCGGCGGCAAGAACCACGCCTCCATCAGGGGATCACCCCAGAGCGCACGTCCGAACGTTGGGAGGATATATGCTATGTCTGCCTTGGATGCCATATCACGACTTTCTTGCAAGTTTTTCTCCGGAGTCAGGGAAACGATAACATCCTCTTCGTTTCCTGTCACCCATATGAGACTTGGTATCTCCACGTCATCGAAGAGGAACGACCCGATCGCGCGAGATAGGGATCGTCGCAGTCCGTCGACATCGATGTCCACCATGTAGCTAGATTGACCACGTTTGCGAGTGTCGGCGTCGCCGCATACTTGCTCAAGAAGCTCGTCCAGGCGCAGCGTGAAAGTGTCTTGCCACCTGTATGGTGTCATGTCTTCCCCGTCTTCGCCTGCTGGGCTCACAGCGAACATGGAGGTAATCGAGGGCACGGTTGAAGGCTCAGCTGTCGGTGTGTCCAGTGGTATACCGAAACAGTCGTTTGTGATGCCATGGAGAGCGCGGAGGTATGTACCTAGCGTCACCTCGACGCGAGCGAGCTGTGCGGGCGAGAGTTTGTCGCGGACGGATGCCAAAGAAGAGGGTGGGTGAATCCGAGACGTGCCGGGAACGAGAAGTAATAGCCATCCAAAGGGCCATTTTCCCTCGCCACCTGACATATCGTGTGCTACGGGTCTGGGGACCGGCACTGCGGTGCTGTCGAGGATCCTGGAGAGGAGGATGGAGAGGGCCGGGAGTGTGATCGGCCCTGGAGCCGTCGCATTCCCTGGTCGTTGACTGTCGGGAGCGAGCGAAGAAACCAGCAGGAGGTAGCGTTTGTCTGAGTCGGAGAGAGTGATGTGGTATGATGTCGAGGAAGCGGTGTAGCTGTTGCACTAAGCTCGCATGTATTCTGGCATCATGGAATCACATACCTGTAGCTGGTGCTCTTGATCTCGGAAAGTGAAGCGATGTGGAGGTGGGCGTTTTGGTTTCCATCGTTGCTGTTGATGATGTCCTGCACTTGCTCTACGGTGACCACTGTCGTGTTCAGCATGATGCCAGCGGAAAGAGAACGAAGACCGCATTTCTTCTAATCCCAGGCCACCCACTGCGCCGACCACGGTTTACACTGCACATGCTTACTTCCATGACTCAAGTTGCAAGTGCCCTCCATTGCGTTCCCCTTATGCCCTCGTCTCTGCACACTGAATTCCCTCCAAGTGACGAACTAGGGGGTTCACCAGCAGCCGTATGTGCAACGATCACACCCACCACACGATCAACACTACCACCAACCCCAACGCACACCAGCGCAGTATCCTCGCCCTCAATAGGCGTACTTGTTTGTCTCAAATATCGCAGTGACATGGTATCACCGCTCGTCCACATCTTCTTTGACAATGGAACCAACTGACCCAAGTGGGGAAGCAGTTTCAACACTTGGCCAGGGTGGATACCAAGTTGCGGGTGTATCGAGAAATGAAGCCTAAATGACACATGCGATAATCTCGACGGGTACAAAGGTTCATCAATGAGACTTTGTCGCTACTTACGTAGCGCGAGCTCATGATGGTTGGAATACTCATGCCCCTCACCAAACACGGTCTTGACTAGGTCGTCCAGCATGGCCTCTTTCTTCAAAGTTTCTTCCCGTACTTGGGCACGCACCACTCTACATATACGTTGCATCGGTACTCAAGGTGTCAAGATGTCGACTCACCTCAGCTCTTCAATGAGAGCAGCGTGGGTCTCCAGCGCATAGCGCATTTTCGCTTTTTGAATCACGTACTTGACGAGCGCTGGCGAACGCCCTAGTAACAGCCCAGTCTGGGGGTCGACAATGCGGGCAAAATGTGGGGGTAGCCCATCCTCTTCGTCGTCCTCTTCTATCGTATCTTCACGCTCCACCTGCTGTGGCACCGCGTTCTCAAAGTAGTCGGCTCCTGGTACACCTGCCTCGGAGGGCGATCGAGGCTCGACTTTGAACGTGTTGAACGCAGAGGGTGGCTCAGTGGTCGGTGCGTTTACCAGGCTAGGCTGAGGCGAGTCGCCACGCTTGCGTTTGCGAGATCCACCACGGCCGGAAGGAGGCGGGGGCATGTTATGCTGGAGGCGCATGTGCTTTGCGAGGGCATCGGAGCGCGTAAAGGACTTGTCACATTCTTTGGAAGGTCAGACGACTGACTGTGCACAGTCAGGGGGGAGAAGATGACATGCCTGGTCGAGAACATATGAAGGGCTTCTCTCCAGTGTGCGAACGGATATGCGAGATGAGTGCGAATCGAGAGGTCTGAGCGAGTCCACGGCGGTTGCATGTGGCCCATTCGCAAGTGTAGTTTGACTTGTGAACGCCAATGTGTGCTGGTATTCACAGGTCATCGCAGGCAGGGGGGATAGAGAGGGAATGCTCACTGGAGTGGATATGCTCGATGAGAGTGGGCAGATGAGTAAATATGATGCCACAGTCGTCCCAAAGACATGTCACGGTGTCGGCACCTGGTTCTGCTGTGGGCACCGTTGAGGACGGCGCAGGGGATGCTGTCGCGTCAGCGGGGGCGCAGCCAAGTTCGCTCTCGGACGAGTCGCCGTCATACTTGAGAGACGACTGCGAGAATGAAGGTGACGGTGAGCGCAACGCTGGCGCAGGCGAGTACATTGCGGACTATGTCGAGCGGGTGTTGCGCTTTGTATGGATTTCAGTACAGGGACTCATCTTTCCGCGAGACGTTGACATTCCCACTAGCATGAGAACTCGGAAAACACATTATATTGTCCGCTTGTCCTCCAAAATGTGTGGCTGTCTTAACCCGCACGCAACAGTGCAGGATGAAGGAGAAGAGGGGTACACAACTAGCAGGGCATGGTTTCGGTGTTACAGTCCCATCTACACCATGTTGAGTCGAGAACGTGAGCTCGACGGTCGTCAAACTCATTTATCGGGCCACTGAGCAATATTTTCCCGACCGGTGAGTCCTTCTGGGTGGTATTACTGGTACCCTAGAAGCGATTAAAGTATGAGTAGATTTCAAGCCATCGAACATGTGGCGACTCGGTGAACCACATGTGCTTCACAGTCTAGCCAACACGGAGAAAGAGCTTCGAGTACAATGCCTGGGAATTGTCAATGACAGTAGACCAAGTCGTTAGCGATGGAACAACAACTCGGCATATGGCGTGAAGACACGGTGTTGATCGGCAGAGGCTCGATAACTTTCCAGTGTGGTTCTGAGTGGGCCAACAACCGCCTCGGATCACGTACGGCTAATTTATTGGACCTCAGCAAGGCAGCCTCGAGGCCTGACCAATTTCTGTCGGTAGTCTTGCATCTCACGACCAAGATCTTTGCGAGACTTTTGCAGGGTCGAGACTTCTTGCATGGCCGAGAGTGTATGCTTGGCTACGCCTCAAGAGTTTCCCCAAAGAGCTAAGACAGCATCGAAGGGTTGAAATAAACACACTGACTGACGTGTCTTCTCTGAAGAGAACATCTGCCGAGTTTTTAGTAAAGTCGAGTAGATTAACAGCTTTCGAACCATGCGTGAAACAGTCAACCGCTTCCACATCTATGAAGGGTGCTCATTGGCTTGTCTCAAAGCTGTACGTATTCTTCTCCAGCTAAATAGGATCAGCAACCCTAGAGACACGGATATTTCCTCAAGGAATCGGACATGCGCACCTCGGCCTCCAGTTCCTTTCGTACTTTGTACTCTTCGTCTGCCTTGATGATCAGATGATACTCGTCCAAGTCTTCAATTATAAACGGCTCCTTCTCATTCATGGAGAGAAGTATTTGTTTCACCGCGGAGTCACTGGCGCCGTGAAGGACATTCCAGGCAGCTCATCTCTTCGATGCTCACCATGTGAGAAGGATACCTTGAGCTCTCCGTCTGATTCGTGTCTGAGCGAGACTCGGATGTGTACACACCTTTGATGGCTCTCATCCTCGGCCACGTCTGCCTTGATGATGTTTCAGGGCTCGACGCGGTATGATGAGAAAGTACGCAGAGTTTGCCACAACACGCTCAGACTCGGTCGCCGATGCTCTTTGTTCGACACTTCCGTCGTTCTTTCGCCGCACACAAGACGTTTCCACACTTATTTCAAGTTCTGTAAGTTGCTCCGCTCCGAGGCTGTCCACGCCGCCTCCGATTTGCACCATTTCGGGTCTATGACGGCCATCATCCTCCTTGAAGGAAACCTCGTCCTATCGCAACAGTATCCGTAACTCCAGGTAGGCCCTCAGGTTTATCGTTCAGGAAGCTTATTTGCTCCCAGTCGCAATGTCTCAACAGTCACCTATTGAGCAATCTAAGAGGCTCGCTGCCTACGCTGCGGTGGATAAGCATGTCCTCCCCCACCACAAGGTGCAGCGGCACGATTCTTGCTGTGATCATCCAAGCAATACTTACCAACCCCTGAGATCATTGGGATAGGTTCAGGTGTGCACTGACTTGCCTCGTTGCTACGCACTCACTCGTCGCCGTTCCCAGGGTCTACCGTGCCTTACGTCGTGGACCGCATCGTGCAGCAAGGGACTGAGCTGAACAAGGGCCGCATCTTCATCCCTACGGGATTCCAGTCAAAGGAGCTCATCATCTCGTCTCACCTTAACCTCGGCGATGTGGACCAATGCCCAACGATCGATGTGACCATAGACGGTGCTGACGAGTCAGTTCCCTCCATTTTCCATCATGGCCTCCTTACGCATCCGGCATTTCCTTTACAGGGTCGACCTGCAGCTCAACTGTATCAAGGGCGGAGGGGCATGTCATTTGCGAGAAAAAGTCCTCGCAGAGGCTGCCCAAACGTACGTTTTGTCACCTTTGCTGATCGCTCTGGCCCATCTGACCTTGCATCGCAGGTTCATCGTCGTAGCCGACTATAGGAAAAAGAGCGAGTATCTCGGCACGAACGTGCGTCGCTTCTCCCTGGACCATTTCTCGAAAAGACCATTCCCCATTCTCTTGGCCGATCATTTAGTTCTCCCAAGGCGTACCGATCGAAGTCGTCCCCTTTGCGTATGTCAAGGTCTTGCAGAGCCTGCATGCTGTACTCGGCTCACCGAACGCGTCGCTCCGCATGGCGAAAGCCAAGGCGGGACCTGTGGTCTCCGATAATGGCAACTTTGTCATCGATGCGCCCTTCCCGGGGGAGATGATGAAGCATCCTTACCTGGTACGTCAGACCCATATTTTGCATTCACGTCTCCGGCCTCGTCTGATGGGATATCTCTCGCGTCCGGAGCAGCTGTTGGCAAAAATAAAGATGCTGACGGGCGTCGTGGAGGTTGGGTTGTTCTGCAATGTAGCGCAAGCGGCCTACTTTGGTAACGAGGTACTGTCCCTATCACCACCGCGGCAAAGTTTGTTTCTTTCGCGTTCATGTTGCTTACAGGACGGCAGCGTCACAGTAAGGAGAACGGAGGGGCCGAAAGTGGTCGAAGAGCGCATCTCTGCTTCTTGAACGTGTCTGCGCTCCGGAGCAGCGATGACGTCGAGGATATAGGAGGATTGCATCTGCGAAACCGGAACAGCCTTGAGTTATGCGCCGTTTGTATTCATGGATGGTGTCGCTGTCAGGAGCGTTTCCCAGCATCGCGCATTTCAGGCATGGACATGTTCCATCGCACCGGCAAACAACATCCTTACGCGTGAATGCACTGGCTGATGGCCTCTCGAACGGACCGCGCCGTTGGAACTTCAACTTGGTGTTTCTGGTCCTCTCAGTGCTGAGTGACTGACGCCGCCCGCATCAAAGTCTAATACAAACGAATGCGTCCCTCCGAAAAGAAGACTGTGCCCCCTGCTTGACTTTGTACTGATGAATGTCACCCGCAACACCCTCACGACATGCACAAAGTACAGTCAAGAAATTCATTCACAAAAAATCTGTCCACCTGCATGTAAATCTCTGTAAATGACAGCAATCCACGCATCGATCTTGGACCGTCAGTGCGACGCTTCCTCATACCTCGCCAACACCTTCTCCCTCACCGTCCACTTCGGACACCGCCGCCCCGTCCACATCTCAAACTGCACATACCCCTGCTCAAGCAACACCTCCACGCCCCTCACCCGCGCCCACCCCTTCCCCGCCTCGGCAGCCAGCTTCAGCAGCGGCGTCTCTGCCGGTTTATACGCCATATCCACCACAACGCCGTTCGGCGCGCCGAACAGCGCCTTGGGCAGCTGGATCGCGCTCGAGGGTGCGGTGGTCGAGGTGGTGGTGGTGGCGTCGGCGGGAACGGTTGACACGATCACGCGCGGCGGCACATCCCCGGGCCACACACCCAGGGACTCGATCGCACGCACGCTCGTCGCGCCTTCGCCCTCACCATCAAACGCCCCAGCGAGTGCCTCCGCCTTGCCCCGCGTCCGATTAAACACATACACTTCCCGCACGCCCAGCGTCTTCAGCGCATACACCGCCGCGCGCGCCGTCCCACCTGCACCGACCACCAGCGCCGCATTCAGCGGTCCCGCAGGCATGCGTTCCCGCACGCATGCTACGATCCCCAGATAGTCCGTGTTGTCCCCGTAGAGCGTCCCGTCGCGCCGCACGACGGTGTTGACGGCGCCGATCGCCCGCGCGGCGTCCGAGAGCTCGTCGAGAAGCGGCATCACGTCTAGCTTGAACGGGATCGTTACGCTTGCCCCGCCGAACGCCTCGTCCCGCATCAAGCGCACGACGTCGTCGTTCAAGGCTGGCGTCTCGAACAGCGCGTACGCGTGTGGGAGCCCGAGCGTCCCAAATGCCGTGTTGTGTAGCGTGGGCGACATAGAGTGTGCGACTGGCGTGCCAAAGAGGTAGAACTTGCGTGCGGGGAGCAGGCCGCAGAGGTGCAGCGCACGCTGGATCTCGACAAAGGAGAGCTGGCCGGGCGCAGCTTTGCTGGGGAGGAGCGGGTGTGTGACCGGCGTGAAGCACGTGTTAAGCACGCGTGACAGTTGGCCTTGCACGCCCATGTTGATGGCGATGAGCGGTTTCGCGGTATGTGTCGCGACAAAGGACTGGAGTGCCAGGTTGCTCGCGAAGGAGCTTGTTTTGGAGATGAGCTTGACGATGTCGCCATAATGCGACGCTGCGGCGTACAACAAAGACATCGTAGGCGCGTCCCATGCAATCGAGCCCGTCCAATCGTGGAAAGAGGCAATGATGTGGGAAGAGCCCTTGAGGCTCACGATCTCTTGGATGAAATGTGGCGGGAGGGTCGTCTCCACGTCGACGTACTCGCATCCGAGGCGCAGAGCGAGCTTGAGGAGATTTGCAGCTTCACTCTTCGCGTCGTCTGGGAAAGCGCCGCCCTGCGAGACCGTCCGGGCGGTGAACACGAAGGGGAGGGGCGTGGCACGTCTGAGCGCAGAGACTTGTTGCGAGACATACGCATGTGAGGGAATAGGACTCGTAGTGCCCGGTTCGCGGAGAAGGTCAACGCGCAACTCGAGCGCGTCCACGCCAGCGCTGAGCTCAGGGATATCAGCCAACGCGGGCACGACGTCTGGATACGTCAGTGAGAGGAAGTAAGACCGCACACCCTGCGAGACATTTGCCACGCTCGGCGCCAAGTTCGTCTTTAGGCCAGACACGTGCCCAAAAAACCTCTCCACATCACCCTCCAAGCCGGCCTCCAAGGAGGCATAGTTGCCAAACTCGTATCCAGCACACTGCGCGAACCACGGCTCGCGGCGCGCAAACACGTCCCGGACCTGCTCGCCGTAAGCGGGCCGCTCGCCCTCTTGCTCCAGGTAGGACTCGATCACGGACAGCTCGCGCTGCACCCAGACGACTGTGCCGCCTTGCGAGGTCGAGAAGTTAACAAGCGCTTGCCGTGCTGCAGGAGTCTCAACAATTCCCCCCCCGAGACTGATCACCCAGCCCTTGGCATGTGTGGACAGGAGGGAGAGTAAAAGCGCCGTCTCTGCTGCGCGAAACGCAGGCCATCCGTGTGTATCGATGAAGGCACGAATAGAGGGTGGATGCAGCGACCCAAAATGAGCGTCAAAATCGAGGAAGGGAAGGGATAATGCGTGGGAGGCGAGAACGCCGATGTGGGATTTGCCAGAACCGCGCATGCCGATGAGGAGGATCGATGGCGTCATGGACGGTGTGAGCGCTTCGGATGGGGCAGTCGTTTCGGGTAGCGGGTGTGCGCGGGGTATATCGAGCCCCTCGACTTTGATTCCAATCTGTGTGAAGTGTAAGGTGACGTGAATAAGAACACGAGTGCGCCCCGACCTTGTTCTCCAAGTCGTCCCACCAATTGGGCCACGTCTTCTCGACGCACCGCTTCTCCTCGATGATGGTGCCCTCGACGACAGTAGCAAGCACGGAAAATGCCATCGCGACACGGTGGTCGTCGTAACAATGAATCGAAGCGCCACGATTGAGACTGGCTAGCGGACGCCCAAAAATGACGATCCCATCGTCAAACTCGTCGGTCTCCACCCCAAACTTTGCTTCATGATCGTGAGCCTCCGCTCTCATGCCAGCGATCGTGCTACGTACCCAACTGGTCCCTCATCGCCTTTATCCGATTGCATTCTTTGACGCGCTGGTTCGCGATCCCGCGAATGCGCAAGATGTTCTTGCCCACGCCGCCTTCCCCCCCTAGCCCGCCGTCGGTCGCGACAGCGCCCACGACAGCAGCGGTCAAGAACGCGTCCGTCATCGGCTCCATGTCCACCTCGCCCATTGCCCTGAGCGTGCCGATCGGGGGCCCCGTGACGGTCGTCTCCGTGGCGGTCTGAACGACGGTGCATCCCATCGGCTCAAGGACCTCCTTTGCGAAGCGCGCATCGCCCTGCAGGGAGGACGAGCCGATGGAGGCGAGCGTGCAGGACGTGCCGGTGATGGCAGCGACGGCGAGCGGGTACGTTGCGCTCGACGCGTCCGACTCGATCGTGAACACGCCTGATTCGGGGACGTTGTACACCCCCCGGGGGATCTTGTAGACGTTGAGTGGCGCGCCGGTTTCGGGGTCGCGCTCGCGGATGACGTGGATGCCAAAGTCGCGCATGAGGTCAATGGTCATTTCGATGTAAAGCTGGGAGATGACGGCTTTTCCGGTAAGGACGAGGGTGGTGTCCTGTTGGGCGTAGGGTGCGCAGAGGAGGATGGAGGAGACGTACTGGGAGGAGATGGAGGCGTCGAGGGTGAGGGTGCCACCCGGAAAACCGGTGGGCAGGATGGAGAGGGGGAGACAGCCGGGTGAGCCGAGGTAGTCGATGTCGGCGGCGGCTTTCGAGAGGGCCTCGACGAGGGGGGCGATGGGGCGCTGTTTCATGCGAGCGTTGCCGGTGATGACGGTGCGATCTGACGCTGTGGGGTTGGAGGAGAGCGAGACAAGGGTGCAGACGGTGGTTAGGAAGCGCGCGGCGGTGCCGGCATTGCCGAGGTAGAGCTCTGTGCCAGATGGAGGAAGGGAGAGGTTACCCCCGGATCCGTTGACGATGAGGGTTTCACCGTTGTCAGCCCATTCGAACGTGGCTGCCTTTGAGGGCATGGTGAGAACGAGAGAAACAGGAGAGATAACGACGCACCTTCAATGTCTGTAATGCGGCCATCATGACCTGGGTGTCATCTGAGTGAAGCAGATTCTTCAACTTGACCGTCCCGTTCGAGAGCGCGGCGAGGACAAGAGCGCGATTAGAAATTGATTTGGAACCTGGGGTAGTGAGGGTGATGTGCGGGACGGTCCCTGTGTCGTTGGCGGTCGGTGGGGGGGTGAGACCAGGTGGGGAAGGGACGAGTTGAGGAGGTAAGGGACCCTTTTCTGCTGCACCGGGGAGCTGCCACAACGGTCTCGGGAGGGGTGGCTTGACATAGCCGCCGGGAATACCACTGATGATAGTGACGGCGTCTGCTAAGACGCGTTTTATTTCGTCGTCGGGTATACCAGTTGCTCTGAGTTCGTGGGTCTTTCCGATGCGGGACAAGAGGACGATTTTCTTGAGCTTCGAGGTGGTGTTCTTCTTGTCGATGGCCATGCGGTCGAGGAGACCATCGATGGTCATGGGAGGTGCGGATGCGGCGCGAGCCAGGGCTTGTGCGCGAATGACGAGGGGGTCGGAGAGGGAGGTTGGGAGGCCGTAGGACTCGATGCAACGACGGAGTCTTCCGACGCCGACCTGGCCAAGACGGGATTCGGGACCGCGCGCTCGTGCGATCTCGGCCTCGAGTACCATACCCACGGAGATGCACTCTCCGTGGAGGAGGAAAGGGGTAAGGAAAGCCTCGATGGCGTGGCCGATGGTGTGGCCAAAGTTGACGAGGTTGCGGAGGTTCGCTTCCTTTGGGTCGTAGGAGACGATGGTTGCCTTTGTGTTTACAGAGGAGATGACGAGGGAGAGGAGGGGGTGGGAAGCGAGAGCAGAGAGGGAAAGGGAGTCGATGGAGTGGAGGGAGTCGAGGAGGGTAGCAGAGGTGGATTCGAGGAGTGCAAACGCGTCTTCGTCCCAGATGGCTGCTGTCTGGGAGGGGTGAGATAGGGCGAAGAAAGGGGGAGAGACGGACCTTGATGACCTCTGCGAGGCCGTTTGCAAGCTCGCGTTTTGGGAGGGAGGCGAGGAAAGCGAGGTCGATGAAGATGAATTCAGGCTGCCAGAACGCGCCGATGAGATTCTTTCCGAGCGGGGTGTCGATGGCGGTCTTTCCGCCGATGGAGGAGTCGACCATGGCGAGGAGGGAGGTGGGGATCTGGACGAAGCGGACGCCGCGCATGCTGAGGGGTGTGAGGACGGAGGAGAGAGGGGGAGGGGGAGACGCACAAGGTGGCTGCGACGAAGCCGACGAGGTCGCCGATGACGCCGCCGCCGAGGGCGATGAGGACGGTGTCGCGCGTGCACTTCTGGGCTAGGAGAAAGTCCTCGATGGCGGCCTTGGCGGCGCGGGACTTTGATGCCTCGCCGGGGGGGAGGAGGTGTGTGATGAAACGGGGGGCGGCAGAGAAGGGGCGGGCGGAGCGGGAGAGGTCGAGGGG
>JBBPOI010000100.1:0-29735 GCA_038091355.1 Phylloboletellus chloephorus | reverse complement strand
CGGAATACCTTCTGACAGCTTTTGAAATCAAAGAACAAGATCGGGGTCTCATCCCGACAGTTGAAGGTCGGGGGCTAGACTCCGAGACGGAGGATGTGAAATCTATGAACATTTTTGAAATGAAGTATCGAGGAAAGAAATCAAATAAAACTCCTAGAGGTCCGGAGACCTGGAGTTATGTTCTGACAGAGAACACACTGGAGTTTGCTTCTCTTTGAAGCAGAGTTGCATCCAGAGGGTTGAAGTCACAGGTGAAGGTTCAGAGTTGAGCTTGGAGGGTCCGGAATATGACAACATGCAGTACACATGCTTCTTTAATTTCCACCCTCTCTTTATGGACTGTGATCTATAGATTAGACACAAACTGTTACAAGTCTAGGACCTGCGCCACAGGGACTCCACTACTTGACTACAAGGGCGCACTAAACCCTTATAGACTTATACAAAGTTGCACTCTTTCACAGCAAGAGACAGGCTGGCAAGGAGATGAAGGAAGAGAGAAAGAGTGACCACTAATACTGAAGTACTAATGGGAACTCTGAAGGCTACTACTAGTACTAGGTTCACACTTCACACAAACTAACTATGCCCAATGGACTTGATGCCGAAGCAAACAAGTGGATTAAGCTGGGAGTTTAGCTATGATACATGTCTCTTTATATACCCCAGGCTACTGCGCACGGACCAAGCTGTGTGTGGGAAATAGAAGGTACTAATTAGGATATGTGTCAAATGTGTGTGAATAAGAAGCGTTAATAGAAGTGGTAATTAAGAATGCTATATGCCTTATGTTATTAATAAAGCAGAATTAAAAACACGTGTTAGGTCATGTGACATGCTTATGTAATAGCTAAGTATTATGCCAGGCCGAGCATTCGATCCTGGCCAAGTCCAACTCTTTTACTATAGGGGCATTTTGTTCATATAGGAGAGGCAACACGTTTATAACACAAACATGTACATACATTTTTTGACTATATAAACTCCAAGGGAACAGCTGAATTCACAGTCTGTTTCTCTTAGTGCTTCCCACTAAAGCATCAGAACTCATAACTCACTATCCTCTGACCTCTTTTACTGTTGGTGTTGTTGTCTAGTGCAACCTAGGGCTAAAGGCTTTATTTGTTGTTTCAACTGGCTCCTCGGCCAAGCGAGCTCAGAATACTGCTCACATCTGTCGAATTAGACACATTGTGTATAACAACAAATAATAATATATTTACTTAGGGTCATGAACTATATATAACACATAAGTCCATGTTCAACATTTTGCATCAAGTCTTAGGGGTTTAGTGCTTCCCTAGGACTCAGTGGTGGAGTCCTCATGGATCAGGTCTTAGACTTGTTCCATATTCTCCAAGTCCACGGAGCAATCAGCAAAATATGGACTTGGACATGCCCATCATATTGTGAAAGCGAACAGGATGTCCAGAGAGAAGCTCACAGACCCATGCATGCCCTGTCAAGATTGAGGTGTGTTGTGGCATCCTGTCGATGGATGGAAGAACTGCCATTGTGACAGCAGCAGCAAGAGCTACCACTTTCATTCGGCAGTAAGCTGAGGTTTTCAAGAAGGCCTTCAAGATTTCTGAGATATATCCGGCCAGTGGAGAGGTGTTTCGTGGTCAAGATTTCAAACTGATCACTATCTGATCTCTGTGGGACTACTGTGACACGAGCTGTGAGACAACACTTTCGTTTCGCTCGTCTTGCTGGTCCGTTTCAAAACAATGGGAATTCAAAACGGATCGAAACGAAACGAAACGAAACGAAACGAAACGGACGGAAAACGAGGGCTGCCGAACGGGCCCTGGTCCCGCTCAATCCGTCTCGCTCGCACTCATACCAAGATAACCTAGCAACACAGTTAAGTGAGTTTTTTCACAGGGTTGGCAAACCCTGTCACTTCACGCAGAACCTGGATGTTCGATCCGAGCGTTTTTGTGTCTTGGATCCTAGAGTCGTTATGAGATGATTTCCATGACCGACATCGTCTCGGTTATCCGAGAGAAGAAGCGAAAGCATTCCTCTATATCATAGGCCACTGATCACGACTGATACCTTGAACATAGAACATTGGATGTTTCGTACCCTCCAAGTCATCAATACTCTATGTATTCCATCGTGTCACCCGCGGGTTTGTTCCATACCGCGGGTCACACCGCGGTTGAGACGGGTTGGTTCTACCGTACAGTGATAACAGGTAGGGGTGCGGTGTGAGCTGGCCGACCCGCGGTGTTGCCTGTGTACAACCCTGCTCAGAACTACTTGGATTCAGGTAATACAAGAACTTACCAACTTCGGTGACACCTATATCACAAAGCTGGACTTTCCTCGTTGAATGATATCCCCGCGGCTGTTTGGTCCTAGACGCAAGGAACCTCGTGTACCATGTCGCGTTGAGAGTGCAATGCTTATCACTGGCTCGAAGCACGACAGTTACTGTGTAAGCTTTTCCTCATCTGTGGGTCCAGGTTAGCTGTTCAGTTGACAGACTTCGGTACATCGCAAGTTCGAGCAGGAGCGGGAGCTTCGACTGGAAATAAGATAGTTCTACACTCTCGTCTCCGGTCCGGTCACCGTGGGGTTGCTGGCAACATCCAAAGCCTGTGAGAGAAACAGCCCTGCGGAGCTTCGGTGATGAACGATGGTGTCTGAGCTGCACGCCTCCCCCTGTGCATTCTCTGTCACCGAAGCTGTCTGTGCTTCAACGAACCCGGTCTCTCCCAATTTTTCTGTCTATTTTGAGTATCCATCCAGGTCGAGAGGACATCGTGGAGGACGAGCTCACTTTGCATCGAGGCATTGTGTAATGTGCTCAAGTGTTGCTTCCGGCCTCCCCTTGTATTCCGGCCTCCCCTTATCCCTGATCCCAGAAAAGAGCCCCCATTGCTTCTCAGAAGGCCTCGGCGAACGAGTCAAAGTACATGCGAACGATATCATCAACCTGAGGTCTGGCCAGCAGGGTACTGAGCGGAATCCAGCCCATTAGGTCAACCCGGCTCCTCGATGACTGAACGCCGATGAGGCTTTGCCTCTCAGTGGTCAACCAACGGATGCTCTCGCATCATTATTGGTATCGCTCAACGTTCCTCGTAATATCGCCTAATAGTTGACCAGGCGTGCAGGAGGTGCTTTCATGTCCGCCGTATTCGCGACAGTATTCTCTTTGGAAAAGTACAGACGTCCACCCGCTTTGCATGCTCTTTCTATTTTGTTTTCCGGGAATTCTACCCCGGTGTTCTCCGCTGGACTTGCTGTGGACGCATGATATTTTTGGTCTACCCGTACCTCGTGTCTCTTTACTTCACTGTCGGCTCCTGGCTCTCGTGCGGTCCTTTCCTTGGCCACGCTCCCGTGCCAACCAAGTCTCATCTGCACGCCTATATCTCGAGACGGGCTCCACAGCTCGGTCCTGGACAAGTCCATGGACATCTTCTACTCTCCGACTTGTCCTCACGCGTTTGTTTCCCAAATTGGGCTCTGATTGCATTTCGTGGCCTCGTTCTCATGAGAGGTACGCGGTTCTTCGCACGCTATTCAGTGTTTTTAGTTAACAGCCGTGCTATTCCTCGACGTACTTTCGTTTCATGACTGCTCCACACAATCCCAAGTATTATCGTTCCCAGATACATGAATCTCTCAAATTGCCCCACGATGACGATTCGCTTACTGACGCACTCCACTGGCACTAGTCTGGAGGCAACTTGGTCAGGTATTGTTCTCATTCCTTGTGTTCACTGCGACCGACTCCAATCTGTGCATTCTTTCATCTGGCCATACTGTGCCTGCGCCATGGCAGGTGGTGCATCGGTGGGTTTGCAAAGCATTCTGTGCTGTGCTGCGTCTAACATTCTAATCGCTCTCCATATTGAGGAAGGCTGTTGCCCTGAGCCGCCGCGTCAATGATCCAGACTAACGGCAGCTTCGTGATTCCCAGAAACTCTGCGTGGTTCCTTCCACTTCCCTCGCGTTCCTACGCAGCACGGACTACACGAGGTTTTAATATCTCAGTGGCTTTGACAAGTCGAGGCAATGCTGTGTCAGCGTATAAGTAAAGCTCACAATCTGAGTTATCTCTCACTGGACTGTATCCCGGTACCTCTCCGACCTCGAATCAGTACCCATGCCTGCACAACACTTTGCTCTTTTTCTTCCTTCGAGGCAAGCTCCTTTCGCTCTCGGCACTCGCGAAATCAACGATCCCGGGCCAGGCGAAATCCTCGTCCGAGTCAAAGCAACTGCACTCAATCCAAGTGATGCAAAGGTCCAGAAGCGAGGGATCTATGTTTCCAAGTACCCAGCTGTGCTGGGCAGCGACGGCGCTGGCGTCGTAGAGAGAGTAGGGGAAGGAGTGACTAGGTTTGATCCTGGGGATGATGTGTAGGACCCGTCAGTCTAGTCTGATGTGGGCGACGCTTATCTTGTTTAAGATTCTTCCATGGCGCTTACGACGATAATGACCTGTCGACATTCCAACAATATTGTATTGCCGTTGTCGACTTCGCTGCAAAGGTGAGGCACAGACTGGACAATGCACGGGTTCGCTCAACTGTTACACTGCGTGCAGATCCCCGACAGCCTGTCGTACGAGCAAGCAGCCACGCTTCCGCTTGGACTAGGAACTGCAGCCATTGGGCTGTACGGACGAAGTAACGGCATTGGCCTCATGCCCCCGTGGAAGCACGGTGGAATAGGCAAGTACAAGAACATGCCTATCATAATATTCGGCGGCTCAGGCTCTGTGGGCAATTATGGTAGGCGCAGATGATATCAAGAGTCGCGTGACGAAATCCCTGACAGAACCTTCCCAGCTATTCAGTTGGCAAAGATGTCCGGCTTCTCCCCCATCGTCACAACGGCCGCACTAAAGCACGCAGAGTACCTGAAGAGACTCGGCGCGACGCATGTCATCGATCGATATCTTCCGTTCTCCGGACTGCAGCAGGCTGTGGTACGGATCACTTCTGCACCAATAAACGTGATCTACGACACGGTCTCCATCCGGGAGACCCAGGAAGCAGCATGGGCACTTCTTGGACCACAAGGCCGCCTTGTTCTAACACTCCCTTCGGTGATCGACAGACATCCTGGGGACCGCCGGGAGATTGTGCTTACCAACGGGAATCCGCACCTCGAGGAAAGCTGGGAGACGGGGAGACAGCTGTGGATGCATCTCGGACGATGGCTGGAGAAGGGGGACATCCATGTAAGGGCAATCGTTGCCATACACGAGGTTCGACGCTGACGGGAAGCTGCTGCAGCCGAACCAGGTCGAAGTCATTTCTGGTGGACTGAAAGGAATCGGATCCGGACTTGAAAGGTTTGACGGTGGACAAATCGACGGAGTGAAGCTGGTAGTCCGTCCGCAAGACACCGAAAGGTAGAACTTCGATGCTGGTCGCACATTGATGTCTCGGATAGAATCTTATCCTTACTTTGTCAGCGACTGTGCGATGATGTCGTCGACGCCGTTCAAAAACCTCAGGAGGACACCGTCGATGCGATACATCCGGCTCAGGATGGCGACCCGATTTCTGCGTGCGTTTGTCATGGCGCGACACGACGCAGACCAGCGGGCGGATGTGGAATTTGGGGGGTGGCCAATCAGTAAATAACGTGACCAACGATGATGTAGTATTTGAATACGGAAAGACACGATACCCCTCCTAACTTATCCTTTGGCCATCAACCAGCATGTCCTCCCACCAGCAAGCGAAAGCCCTCTTATTGGAATCAAAGCAGGGCAGATTTGTCCTCGGCGAGCGCGACGTCCCCAAGCCTACCAAGGGACAGCTCCTCGTCAAAGTCCATACCGCCGCTCTCAACCCCATCGACTATAAGATGCAGCAGACAGGGGCATTCATCGAAAAGTACCCCGCCGTCTTGGGTGTTGATCTGGCGGGTGTAGTCGAAGCCGTCGGCGACGGCGTTCAGCACTTTGCCAAAGGCGATCAAGTGTATGCGCAATTTCGCCTTCGTTCTGAAGCACCTTCTGAAGCGAATGGGCAGTTTGTCGCACGGGAGTTTCACGAACGATCTGGCCTCGTTCCAGCAATATGCGATCGCGGTCGTCGATTTCACCGCCAAGGTGAGTAAGCACATAGGAACAAGGCTCATGAACTTCCATGTGTCGCAGATCCCTCCCAACTTGGACTTTGATCGCGCGGCCACTGTCCCGCTGGGCTTCGACACCGCCGCAGTCGGTCTGTATTCGGACCAGCTCGGTGCTGGACTCATTCCTCCTTGGATGGAAGGCGGTCAACACAAATATGCCGGCACGCCCATCCTGATCATGGGCGGCTCCTCTTCTGTCGGCTCCTATGGTGAGTGAATGGGAAGTGGTGCGTTATTGGTGCTCACAGTCCTGTGCCAGTTATCCAGCTGGCCAGATTGTCTGGATTCTCTCCGATCATCACGACCGCGAGTTCCACTCATCATGCCTATCTCAAATCCCTGGGAGCCACGGACTTTATCGACAGGCATCTCACTGGAACTGAGTTTATCGCGGCTTTGCAGAAAACCACTCAGCAGCCCATCAAGCTCGTCTACGATACGATTGGATTGCCAGAGACCCAGCAGACGGCCTGGCCCGCAATCGCTCAGGGCGGAACACTCGTTACGACCCTTCAGCCTGTGGTCAAGGAGGACGACAAGAAGAGTCGTACGGTTATCGCGACGTACGGCAGTCCCCATGCGCATCCTAACCATAATTTGTGTTGTGGGGCTTGGATCGTCCTGGGGAAGTGGTTGCAGGATGGTATTATCAAGGTATGCAAAACGCCGATGAAAAAGGGTAAGAGACTGACTGGAATACATTTTAGCCTAACAATTTCGAAGTCTTGCCCAATGGACTCAATGGAATTCCCGATGGTCTCGAGCGACTGAGGACAGGGAAAGTTCACGGAACGAAGCTACTCGTCCATCCTCAGGAAACGGCTTAAAGCCATGCGCAAGCGCTTTGAAGCAAAAGTACTCAACTTCTATTGTGCGCGTGTACGGTTAGTATTGATGTAGTATCCGAGCTTGTAGAGCAAACTACCTTCAAGTTGATGCGCTTCAAATGTAATTGTTGAGCCGTGTATTCATACAAATGCCTTTTTTGATCGAAATAATATTTCTGATTGCCGACTGAGGAAGAGGTAGAGGAACGAGAGGGTAAGAAATGGAGGCTTTGCCGCTCAACACATGAAATGGATGAACCATCCGTGAGCCAGATAATTGTATAAGTTGCGGATCGATCGTGCGTGTGCGTGAGTCTTTTTGTGGTGCCTGCGTTAACCTCAACGAGGCCCGAGAAGTGGTTTTGCGCAATATGTATGGAAATGATTTTTTTGGAAATCCAAGCTTGGCTGCTTTATGTTCGCACCAGAGCAGTCACCGCCTGACTTGAATTTGCCAAGTGCTGAATGACCTGGAAATCGAACTGGTAATATCATGATGGTTGGCAACATGAAGAAGCTTTCACCCGACCCCATCGATCATCGATCGAGGTGGGACAGAAAACGACTCTCGATACACGTTACATGCGACACGTCGGTCGGCAAGATCGATCGAACGGCGGTGGCCAGTGCAGTTCACGTTGAGTCGGTTCCCAAATCAGATCGCAGGAAGTAGGCGGAGGCGGAGAAGTGCAACTCACCTGAATCGCACCGGTACTAGTATGCATGCCAACCTGCGCGGGCAATGTTGTTGTGGTAAGACTGTCCCGTAGCGCTCTCGGTTTCTTTAGTCTCCCTGGTCCCAGTTTGGCCTCGCGGCGCTTCTGCCGAGAGTCACGTCGGGATGCACACTCCCACCGGGTGCGCTCCTCTGAGCCGATACTACACAATGCCAACACCCAGAGTCGGCAGAAAGAACGACTCTTGAGATGTATCGTACTAATGTCACGATGCACAACATGCATCGACAAGGCTCACCACCCCCACCTCACGGGGCCTGGTTCTCATCGAACAAATTGGTCAGTGCAATGAAGTTTACTTCCAATAATTTCAAGCGAAGCTTTGGAGCTTCACGATGGCTCTCAGGGAGGCAGGGAGATGGTTGTAATGTGGGACTACAAATTATACGGAAATACGGCAACAAAGAATACATAGTTTCATGCGAAGAAGCCGGCGTGAGGACTCCTTCCTCGATTCTATTACAAACACTAAATACGGTTATAACACTCAGGTGAGCAACGTTTTTTCAGAATCAACGGTCAGGCACACCGGATGTAAAGTACTAGTAGTGGGTCCGTGCTACGTTGGACCCAACAGCATTACCTGTATCTGACTCCCATTCCAAGCCTGGGAGAGCGGCTCGACCCAGAGAGACGTCTTTGGACTTCAATTGTAAGCGTCCCATCTTGTCCAAACCGCGCACGGACTGTCGACATGTCTACATCGCCAGCAGAAAAACGAATTTGCCACTCGTAATGGCCTGGGAGTGCGTCAACGAATGAGAATATCAACCGAGAAAAGGTGTTCTTGAACTTACAATCACGCTCCATATGCCAAGCATCCGCAACCACATCCAACCTGTCTCCTTTCTTAGCCGCCACAGTAACCATCTCTGGTTGGATGACACGTGGGAGGGTGACAGAGAGGCTGTGGCTCGTTGTCGTGCTCTGCACAACCATGGGAGGGCAGGAGTCTGGTGGAGGCGAGCGCCTCAAACGATCCGTCGGCGACGGCGTGAGCGAGCTGGAGTTGGTGCATGAAGTGCCGCTGCTGGTGGAACTGACACTGCATGTCGAAGTCACACTGCATGCCGAGGCAGCGCTGCTAGACGACGAGCTTGTGTTGGAAGCGATCGATGGGCAAGGCGACGCGCAAGTGAAGCGGCTTTTGTCCCACTTCGACTCGCTTGACCTAATGCGCTGGTTTCTAGCGGAGGAGCGCGAAGAGCGCCTGCTCAGCGAACTGTTAGGGACATCGAGGGTAGACATTGCGCCTTGACTGTCGTTGGAAGCTGGGGGTTCTTGCATGGATGCGCTGGGGTCCAGAGAAGCTTCTGTTTTAAGTAGCATGTCTAAGGCGCTGTACGAGAGTGATGACGTCGGAAACGTAGCGGACATCGACAAGAACACTGAGGGGAATAACTCGTTATTTAGTCTGCGCCCAGATAAACTGCCACGGGGAGAATGCAGGGCTGCCGCATTGTAGGGCAGAAGAGACTCAACCTGGCAATTCAGGTTGCTTGGGACTGCGGAGCGAGGAGAAAAAAGGCTTATGCTACGGCCGCGAGGTGATTCTGACATGACATTTGACAACCACGAACGCAGGTACCGGGGGGGTGCAGTTAAAAAAAAGTGGCCCTCGGACTAGTAATTAGAGATATTGTGGCGACTCACCACTCGCATTATGATTGGGCAGTTGCCACGTCGGAGCAGCTTGGTGAGGCTCGGTATTTGTGAGGGAGGCAAACGTGTTCGCCTTGCGGGAGGCACGAGGTGTCTGTTTGGATCGGAAAGGAGAGTGGGGAGGTGAGCAGAACGTCCGACCAGCGGAATTGGGATGGCCGCCATCTGCTGTAGATCGACTAAAGATGGATGGGATGTCCGTGTTTATGCGCAACGACATCGCACGGCTACGTTGGGGGAGGGCAGGAAGTAGCAGAAATCGAGCATATTATACAGCTACACTGGCTGGTCACGTTTTGAATGCAGCCGCATCTTCTGGAGTATCTACGCGGTACAGCCCAAATTGACATGAAGCTTTCATTGGAAAGACGGCACCCTACCATGTAGCAATGACGTACCGAGTTCTAGCGCGATTGCCCATCCTATGTGACTTGTGCAAGGGATAGCTAGTAAATGTTAGGCTTCAAAGTCGGGCTCGGACGGGCCGCAGACACGTTGTCAAAATAGGCGGTCTTACGCAAAATTGAGCGTTGTACATGAACTCACTATGTCAGTTTCAAATACTTGTGGACGAGTCCGAGGGGCTAGCATCGTCTGCTACGCGGTGAAGGTGGACTGGCTGTGGGTAGAATTGGAAACGTGAGTCGATCGTCAGTGAGGTATTCTGTGGATTTTGTGTGTGTCATTAGCATCAGTCGGCTGAACACTTGATGCAACTGAACACGCTGGTGTGACTCACATTATCCCAGTCCTGTAGCTTCGTCGAGCTTGCAGCGCAGACTCAAACATGCGGCGTGGATGAACCAACAACTTGAGGCTCGTGCACATAGTTGTATCTGCACATTACAGGATACGTCACTGTTCACGCTGAAGCTGAGCTGACAACGCCTGCAAATAATTCGAGAAACCAACCCTTGATCTCCGCGACAAGCGCAGCTATGACAGGGAGGAGGAGGCACGGCTGGCCGTAGCCGTGTGCACACGCTAATTCCAGGACAGGGTGCGGGTGAATCCTACTGGCCTACGCTTCCAGGATTATTCGGGTCTCACCACATTCATGTGCATCTTTCGAGCACCCTGCGTCACGATCTTCTGGGAAACACCAGCGGTCGTCTCCTCGCACCGCATACACGACTTGGTCATCGGGGACTTGGATTGTCACGTTCACCCGAGCGCTGATCTGTCCGAGATCTCCCCCTTTCTGTGCGTTTCCGCTATTTGTCGATCTGAGAGCACAAAGTCAGAGGAGTCGAAACCTACGTCCATTGGGTGAAATACCACAGTAGAGCCCCTGATCATGTCCGCCGCAAGACAGCTAATACCGCAAGGTAGCGCACACATAGAGGGTGTCCGATCTGATCATATCACTGCACCTCTCCCTACCCGCAGTGTCGCAATCGTAGGTCAATCCGTACCATACTCTCTCCTATAGTGATTCAAGAAAGAACAGCAGCGTTGTTGACGTATCAGAGACGGAACTGAAAAGGATAGTGATCGTCACGGCGGCCCCGCTACCCAAGCTTCAACATCTGTTCGTCCGTGACCAACTGTATTCCTCCCCGTGGACGATGCATTATGGATACAGAGTGTGCACAATGTCCTGTCATTCATATTGGCAGGCCACTGGAAAGACCAGTAAAATTGTAGCAATGTACAGACACTATTGTGTGATGTACCGCTTAGAATTAGAGGGCTTCTAAACCAATAATGACATACGTCTAAAGAACACCTGCATAAACGAGCAGGCGAAATAAAAGTGCGAGTCGATAATGCGACGGGCGACGGTAAAACCAGTTCTCCCCTACATCAAGTCAAGTCAATAACCTCACCAGTAGGAATAGATTTCCCTCGTTGCTTAATCCTCTTAGCATGTCGTGTTTCGCTAGCGTGGGTAAAATTTGACCTCTTAGTCGCAGAGGCGACCTTGTCCAAAACTTCGATTTCCTCAGGCTCGCGCTTGACGTCATCACTGGTGGTCAAGTCAAGCGCTTCTCCGAGAACAGCACGCTTTTTTCCGGCTGATGGAGGCTTCGCAATTATGGCGTTGGCTTGCAAGAGACCTTCAAGCATATTTAAACGCAAATTTCTATGCAAGAGGTAGACACACGAACTGTAATCTCTGTATTTGAAGGTGAAAGTGGCGAGAGGTGTATTACCATCCAGGTACCTTACTTGCCAAGTGTAGTTTGTCGACGTCTTCACTTCCGGCCCGTATCTAAGAGTTTGCTGAGCCACACGCCGCTAACAGAAAGAGTAAATGACGTGCGAAACACAGTGCGAGACAGCCTTTTTGGAGCGCTCGTGGACCTTGCCTTGGCTATGTACGCTCGCGACAGGCGTAGACAAATCATTTTCCAAGGGCTGGACTCTGTATATAGAAATCTGTATCTCGCCCAAATGCTTTGAAGCTTGGCCCAAGTATTCATCTTCATCTGCGAATTCGTGAGTACCAATACGGTTACACGTGGTATAGGATGGAATACCGGTAAGTTCCAGCTTCGAAAACACGAAAGGACGTGAAGATGTTGCAGAAACCACTTGGTCTTTTTGAACTATCGTGCAGGGAGTGGGGTAGTTCGAAAAGCTGGCCATCATGGATGGCGAGCGAACTAGGAGTCTGCCAGCCATAGATGACCCGTCGAGTTTGATCATGGAGGCAAGCGAGTGGTCTCTATATGTCGCATTATCCCTGAATACGACGGAAAAGGCCTAGGTGCGCCGCAGGTGAGGGGCACGTAGTCCTCACTTGGTTGCCTACCTTGCCAGCGTGTGTCGCAATCCAACAAGTAGCCTGCTTCTGATCAAGCTCCTCCTCGACGCCGTATTGCTCGAGCTCCTTCCCGTCGACCTCAATCCATGCAGAGACGCCGTTCAGCGACAACATGGGAGATAGGAGGAAAACGAGCGTCACGTGTAAATTTTTGAAGACCAGATGAACCCTTGCAACACTCTTCGGGCGTTATCGACACTCATGACTTCCACAGCCATTTTGAAAGCACCACCGGAGCGCTTCAAGGAGCTTGCGGAATCTCTGTCAGAGATACAAGAACGCGTGCGCCAGGCCTCCTTTGCTTCCTCGCAGCCCACGCTTGTTGCAGTGTCCAAGTATAAGCCCGCGTCTGATATACTCGCGTGCTATCAATGCGGACAGCGTGATTTCGGTGAAAACTATGTAAACGAGCTGGAAGAGAAGGCTACACAGGTGCGACCGATCCTTCACGGTGGCTCAGTCGATCTGATTGTTTTCAGCTTCCAAATGATATCAGATGGCACTTTATCGGCACTTTGCAGTCGAACAAGTCAAAGACTCTAGCAGGTACGTATTATTACCATGTATCGTGTATGCGTACTCGAGCCCTGCCTGGTTATCAGCGATACCGAACATCTATGCCATCCAGACCGTAACTTCCGCGAAGGCAGCTAGCGCCTTAAACAAAGCACTACCGCCCGAAAGGACTACGCCTCTCCGTGTTTTTCTGCAAGTCAATACTTCGGGAGAAGCTGCCAAGTCTGGGCTACCCGCGCTTACATCGGCAGAGTCAGCATCGACTTCCGAGCTCGTACAACTTGCGCAGCACATCATCACCAGCTGTCCGAGGCTGCGCTTCCAGGGACTGATGACGATTGGCTCACTCGCCGAATCCCTCGCCGTGGAGCGACCTAATGAGGACTTTGAGACTCTCAAGCGCACGCGAGATTTCCTGGAGGATGTTCTGCGGCAGGATCCAGCATTGTGCGGTCAATGGGGTGCAGACGGGAACATGCTGCTGAGTATGGGCATGTCCAGCGACTTTGAGGCTGCGCTGAAGGGGGGAAGCGATCTTGTGCGAGTGGGGACCGGCATCTTCGGCGCAAGGCGGGTGTGACGTGACATAACGTGACACTAATTAACGCGTCGCGTCTTCGTTGATTGGGTGGGATTTCAATATTGAAACTCCGTCCAGAGTCATTCAGCTCTGCCGCTCACCGTCGCCGCCGACGCCGACGCCGAGTCCGACGACACGCTCACAGATATACACGATTTATGAGGGTAGCCGATGAACGGGACACGGATCCACGCGACAGGCGGACTACAAGACCCAACGGCGCCTGTTGACCCCATGAAACGCAAACTCACAGATGATCCAACAAACCCTTTGCTTGCGGCGGCGGCAAAGAGAATCAAGAAAGAGGCAAGATTGATTCACAGTTCTCCGTGTGCTTGCTATTTACCACGCTGCAGGCGAACTCGGGCGCGTCCAAGCGGAAGCGTGAGCCGATTCCCTCAGATGTCGACTGAATTACTAACCAGTCCATCCAGACATCGGGGAGGAGCAGCCAGGGGGTCTGATCATCGTTCGTGCACCTGTGCAGCGGCCCATATCACCCCAAAATCACCCCGCATCCCAACCTTTGACCACGACTACTCGTCCCCCTTCCCTTCCCCCGTCTTCTCATTCACAATCGTTGCCATCAACCTCCACTTCTGTCGCACCTGGGCCTTCGAAACCTCCCTCAAAGAAATTTAAAGCAGACTCTTCTCGAGCTCCTACAAGCGCGAAACCGCGCGATGTGCACACCACAACGCGTGAGGAGCCAGAGCTGGACGAAGATATACGTCAGATGGTGTCCGAGACAGATCATCTACGCAGTCGATCACGGGCAAAGGAAGCCGCCCAACCTTCCTTCCAGCTCCCTCCCCCAGCTACCCTGTCTAAGCGACATCTACCAGATGCCTTACATCCACTCCCCCAAAGTGAAACCCCTCAGATCGAGCGTAACAAACTTATGCGTGATGGTCCATCCCTTCCTCGAACACCGCAAACACAGACGCCCTCACATTCCCGGCGAAGTTCGATGAGCATGCGTGGTAAGCGAATAAGTACCAGCTTTGAGAACACTGGCGTTATCTGTGCGTCTCTCTCCGACACACGCCGTTCGGGCCAGATCGTGGTTTCCTTTTCTAATTTTGTTGTGCATAGCTCAACCCCACGCATCTGTCAGTGATTCGAGTTTCTACAAACACATCGACTGCGATCTGCCCGAATCACAGCGTGCACGCCAACTACTCGTCTGGTCAGCCGCACGCGCCATGTCACGATTATCAGAAGCATCTTGCTCTACGAGACCTTCAAAACCACCATCCAAAACGTCCTCCAGTTGTGGCAAGGATCCGCCACCACTCGACGATCGAAAGAAGCAAATACTCAAGACTGTACAAGAGGACTTCGTGCGCATGTTGGCTGAGAAGAAGATTGATACATCTGTATATAGTCGTGGAGGCGATGAGAAAGCTGTGAAAGAGGGTGTCCTGAAGCCCAATGAACAGAACGTCAAGAACCGTGCACGAGAGGTGACGTTTCAACAACACATTAATCGGTGGGTGCGCCTGTTTCATATAAATCACATGCCTGACCTCAACGCATGTCGAATGTTTTAGGGCGCAAGCCGAGTCAGACGCTTGGTCACGAGCTGATCAATATTACCACCAGTACGAGACCAATTCCAAGGCTGACCTCGAGAGACGGCGTCAGGCTCTCAAACCGCCTTCATCCGCGAAGGCTAAAGGCAAACAACGAGCCACTTCGCAAGAGCCCGCAGACGAGTGGTCGTGGCTTGTTCCCCGCGAAGAAGATCTTTCCGATGGGTTCAAGGACAAAATCGACCTGGAACTGATCAAGCAGGTCATGTCCTCTGAGCCTCCACCCGGGACAGAGTTCCAAGGTCCCTTGGATCAGGAGATAGGGGATCTTCAATTTAAAGTGGACAGTCTCTTCTCGTACGTCAACTTGGCGGTACAAACGACTGACATGGCTGAAGCGGAACTTGATTATCGCTTCTCGCTTCTCTCGCTCGCCCTCTCAGCGCGATCACATTCTCTTCCACCACTGCCAAATTCATCGACAACCACACTGTCATCATACCTTCCACTCACACAACGAGGTCTCAGTCACCCACCCGGGGAAAGTCCAAGAGACATTCTTCGTGCATTGTCGCGGATAGACAAGGAACGGCCACCAGGAAAGATAGGCGACGCCGCTCGAAAGGCCGTAAGAGAGGTGCAACGCGTGCAGGTAGTAGGCTCTGGTGGCGTTGGGGAACGGCGAATAACAGGGCTTGCACCAGGTGTTGGCGCAACACCACGCAAAGTACCTGGGACGCCACGGCGGAGAGACCGATGAAGGCAGTGGTGCTTGGCCCGGAGTGTGCCGTGGCCATGATGTATTTTCGATGACACCGTTTGTCTATCGACCTATCTTATTCCTTTTATTTCTGTTGCTTTGTCTCGACTCGCAATGCTATGGATGTTGTGCTTGAGCTTGGTTTGCGAAATCTCGAAATGCGCTGTTGTCACGGTCTACTTTGATGTATTCGACTTGTTACACTGACATCCAGCTCGTCACTCGGTTTCAAGAGTGGTGTAACCGCACGTTAAACTCCTCCTCCGCAGTCTTCCATGCCTTCATCCTAGCCTGCTCACACGTTTCCTTATAGCCAGTCGTCTCCTTCCAGCCTTTCCAAGCGGTTTTCTCTGACATGTCCCACCACTCCTTCTCGTGTGGGTGCCCTGGTGCACCAGCATAACCCCACGGTTTGGCTGTGTATGGTCGCACATAGGGATTCAGCACTGCTGCCACCGACGGATGAACTGGTCCAGTGAAATGTACGATTGCTGGATCATTCATGCCCTCTAAGCAAAGTGTCTCTCTGTCTACAGAGGTGCATCGCGCGTACGTCCCAAGTCCTTGCGCATTCCACGTGAGGTTCAACGATACCCAGTCAGCTTTGAAGTGAACATTGAGTGCGTCTTGCTCACGAAACCTGGAGTGCTCCATCGCGCGACAGCATGCTTCGAGCTCTCCAAGGGTGGAGCGAGTTCTCGCGAGGTCGACGAGCAGCACGCCTGCATTGAAGTACTCCTCCCGAGGAAAGCCCGCGTGTCCCATCGGGTATCCTACGTCGGGCACGGCGGCGAGGGAGTGATCTCTGAGGTCGGTGTTCCACAGCTCTCTTAGGTTCCTGCGCACCAGAACGTCTGCATCTAGATAAAGTACGCGCTCGACGGGCAGACACTTCATCATATCGATCTTAGCCCAAACAGCGCCCATTTTGGCAGTCAGGGAGTTTGGAGGTAACTCCACGAAGAGAATGGTGATATCCGGATGTATGGGCAACGAAACTTCGATTTTCTTCTTGTCTTCCGCGAGGAGACCGCAATCGACGATGTAAAGCGTCGTGCGGCCCTGGGTATTTTCCGCGATACTGCGCACAGCCACCGCAGCTGCCATAGCGTATGCCGTGTCAACGGTGAGTGCGATGTTCATTCCATAGCCAAGGGCATCACAGAGTTTATCCTTGCCTGTTTCAAGGAGAAAGCCAATGCGCATTGGAATCGTCTTCTGCAGTACGATCTGGTACTGATCAGCGTTTGTCGAGTGGCGTTGGAACTCTCCCGCGTGCACTGCTAAAAATGCGTCGATGCCACGGCGCGGATGGTACGGGCTGTCGAAAGGTTGTTCAGGCCATTGGTAATCGTCGAATATGAAGATGGACCCGGGGCGCGCAAGCCGCCACGCCAACTCTGCGTCGAGGAGCGTGTCATCTGAGCGGTGGGATCCGTCGACATAAATCCAGTCAAAGCCAGCATCATGGTCCTTGTTCATTTCCTCCTGCAGCAGGGTGTACAGGGCCGGGACACTGAATTGGGGGAGCACGCGAGCGGGACGACTGGTGAGTGCGAGATTGTGCGTGAGTTTCCGATAACGCTCTCGCCCTTCAGCCGTCCCCATGAGGTCGAAGTGGTCAATACAGACGATTTCCCCGCTTGTGGCGCAGAGCGTGGTCAGGAGAAATACTGCCGAGCGACCCTCCCAAGATCCGATCTCGAGTGCGCGAGGTGCATTGGAGGTGACGAGGTGGAAGAATTTCTCCCATGTGGGCTTATTGAATGAAAACCAATCTTGAGTAGAGGTAAATTCATAAGTGGTCGCATGCGGAGTGTTCATCGTTGCTACAGACAATGATTACAACGGTCCACTAGGCGTGATCGGTGTGAGGTGACTTTACCTGAATTACGCGGTAGTGCGAGGTGGGCTATTGAGGGGACAGTGAGGCCTTCATATACTTGTGCGGTGAGTTATCTTGGCATGGCCCTAATCACTGCCTTCCAGTCATACTACCAATGGACTTAAGGTGTACTTAGGTGTGTGCGCTTGCAATTTGCGGGGGAGTTCTATCTTTCTCAACCATTTCTAGGCGATCTTCCGTGCTCTGAAGCGAACACGTCTTATCTGCATCATCTCGAGATGACGGACTTCATTCGATAAGCCCTGTTCTTGCCATCTGTGTTTCTATCTGCGTATTGCGGGCGAAAGTGGGATTTCAAGCTGGTTATTTATACCGTGTATCTCCCTTCCCGCCTCCCTCAGTGTCATCCTTTCTCGATCTTGGTGAGACCTGTTTTGACAGTCGACAGTTTTCCATACATCACGCTGACACCGTTCTTTTCAGATTTCACTCCGCAGAGGGGAACTATAATATATCGACGTAAGTCTTTCTCTAGGCTCGAGGACTTGAAACATGCTTACCGCATAACCAAAAAGTCCGCCACTTCAAGAAATGACCGAAGGAAGGGTTCACCCGAGCCTCAGCGACCATCGCAGATACCCTCATCGCAGGTTCTTGGTGACGGGTGGGAATGGGTTTATCGTAAGCCGGGACAGTACTTAATTTCATGAGGATATTGATTGATATTTTATTCGAGGGGTCACACGTTGCGAAAGCCCTCTTCAAGGATGGTGCATTTGTCCGCATAGCAGATATTAATCCATCCTCTGCGTTCGAGGAGCGTATCTGCGATGACACTCTTGTCGGAAACCTTTGCGATAAGGGATTCTGTGACCGCGCGGTTGAGGGCATCGACACTGTCCTTCATTTTGCCGCCACCATGGGGGGAATGGGGATTATCCACGAAGGAAATGACCTGATAATTTACCAGACAAACTCAATCATAACGTCCAACATCTTGGATGCATCCATCCGCGCAAAAGTTCGCGTCTTTTTCTATGCCTCCTCCGCGTGCGTCTATCCAGAATATAGGCAGAACAATCCAGAAGCGGACGTCTCACTTACGGAAATGGATGTTTGGGATGGGAAGACCCCCGAACCCCAAGGACACTATGGCTTGGAAAAGTTGGTTTCCGAGCTTCTCGTCCAATGCAGCGCGAGGAAAATTCGAGTCCAAATCGCGCGTTTCCACAACGTTTTCGGCCCACGTGGTGCATGGAATAATGGACGTGAAAAAGCACCTGCCGCACTCCTCCGAAAAGCGCTGTCTATTCGCTTGGCGGGAAGACTCCCTGAGGAGCTTGAGATCTGGGGAGATGGAAAACAGCGCCGCAGTTTCCTTTTCATCAATGACTGCGTTGAAGGCATCTTGGCTCTCCTTTCGTCCGGCTACGACAAGCCCGTCAACATAGGCTCCGATCGGTCGAGTAGCATTAATGACCTGGCAAAGATAGCTGTCGGGTGTGCAGGACTGCAGCCAGAAGACGTCACATTCTGTCCCGATACTGATGCAAAGCCAGTGGGAGTCGGCTCCCGAAACTCCAACAATGACCTTGCGAAGAAGGTCCTGGCTGGCTGGACCCCAAAAGTGTCGCTGGAAGTTGGGATGGAGCAGACGGGAAAGTGGATCCGGGGTGAGATGGAGAAGAGCGTCGCTGGCATGAACGAAGGGGAACGCGCATCGGCGCTGCAGCTGATGCAGCGCAGCAAACTCGTCGACCTGGCAGACGATGACATCAAGTTCGCCATTCTTCTCCCGATCACATCACGCGGCTCGAGTCCTCCTCATGAATGCCTATCTCTACTCGAGACCTTTGCCCAATCGCTCGCTCGCACGACCTGGCGCGATACGCATCAACTTGGCGGACAACGGTATTTCGTCAAAGTCTATCTCGCGATCGACCGCGATGACTCCTTCCTCTTGGGAATCGATTGCAAGAACAACATGAACATCGCCGAAGCAGTAATGGTGTCACAAGATATCTGCGACGTGACGATTCAAATCTGCGATCACCCTGCAGGGCATGTTTGCGCTATCTGGAGACAGATTGCCAAGCAAGCCTGGAAGGATGGATGCGACTACTTCGTCCTCATGGGCGATGATGTCGTCCTTAAGGACGAAGGTTGGATGAGAGATGCTCACGCCGAGTTCGCTCAGATAGCGAATCGCATGAGCGTCTCCCATGGATTTGGATGTGTGGCGTTCACGGACACCAGTTTCCCCGGAATGCCGACCTTCCCTATCGTCCACCGCACACATCTAGACATCTGCGACGGCGAGGTTATTCCTGAAATCTTCATCAACCAAGATGGTGACCCCTTCCTTTACCAGCTCTACCGTCGTTGGGACTGTTCCAGGATGTTTACTGCCAGGATCTCGAACGGGATCGGTGGTAGCAAACCAGCACGATATCAGGCACAACATGCTCAAGGGTGGACGTTTGGCCCCTTGGACAAAGCAACAGCTACCACTGAGACGTGGCTGCTGAAGCATTGTCCAGCGGTCTCACGTAAGCTCACCCTGGACGTTGTCATCCCCAGCTTTCGGGTTGAACTTCCGTTCCTGGAACCAATCCTGGATTTGAAGCCGTCCCCGACATGCACCATAATGTTCATTATCATCATCGACGATCCACGTTCGCCTGCTCGTGTCGAGCTCGAGACAAAGTACGCTACAAGGCCTGACGTCCGCATCCGCACCAATGACAAGAACTTTGGTGCGTCAGTTTCACGTAATCGGGGGATGAAGGAATCCGCCGCAGAGTGGGTCATATTCTTGGACGACGACGTCATCCCGCAACCGGACCTCCTTGTCGAGGCTGAGAAAGTCATACGTGCAAAGCCGAACGCAGCAGGATTCGTTGGAAATGCACAGTTCCCTCCAGCCGACTCAGTTTTTACAACCGCTGTGCATCTGGCAGGTGTCACGTATTTTTGGGACATCGCCACGAAGATGCCAGGAGAGACTGACATGCCGTGGGGAGTAACAGCGAACCTCATTACCCGTCGCATCGATGATGGTGTCGAGTATGATCTCCGGTTCCCTAAGACGGGAGGGGGCGAAGACATCGACTTCTGTCGACGGAAAAGGGACTTCTGGTTCCCTGAGAAAGGGGAAGGCTTCCATCCTGCTCCCGGGGTCGTCGTCACTCACCCCTGGTGGAACGGAGGCAGGAGGTCGTACCATCGCTTTTACATGTGGTCTAAGGGCGACGGCGGTCTGATCAGACTGTATCCTGATCTCTCCTACATCGACCACGCACCGAACAGCGGCGAACTGCTGTTGATCAGTTGCGTCCTAGGATTCATCGGAGTCCCGCTGTACCTTTTAAAAGGCATCCCATTCCCATCTGTCCTTGCGCTTCATCTGGTGATGGCGATATTCATTGGCAATATTGTTCACGACATGTATCGCCACCTCTGTCGGGACGTGGACCGGACGGCAGCCATTAACTCTACGCTCGATGGTCCCGAGTGGGTCGTGGCTGTCGCAGAGAGCTCCCTGATTAGGGTGGCTAGTGAGTGGGGACGAGTTGTTGGCCTCCTAGAGCGCGGAGAGATAGAGTGGCTTGGGTATCGTTTTGATTGGTTCACCCACAGAGCAGGTAACGGGCCAATGAATGAGGAAAGAAAGAATTCCAGGGAAAGGATGGCGATCATCATTACCATGCTAGGGATCCCGGTCATGCTCAGTGTTGTCTACCGGTAAGTTGGTCGGTTTAGCAAGACATGTATGTTCTTGGGTAGCAAACGTGGCTTTTTCTCGTGGAATTGGACTCGGAGGCCCAGTCGATGGAAGCAGTCATGATGAACTTCGCTCCCCCGTTAATGTGTGATCCAGGAGTACTGCTCACGTGACCATGGACAATAATAAAGCGTACGAGTAAGGAGTAACTTGCATTCATTTCCTTGCAGCAAGCACCGCCCAGCTAAGACTACGGTTGCAAAGATCCTTCATAGTGGGATTTATCAACACCATGTTCTGCGCCCGTCACGTATTTCGATGCTTCAAATGGCTAGAACGCGCGGGGGACCGGATCGCGGGTTCAGCAGGACCTTACTTTGTTGCGCTGGCCGTCATCCTCATAACTCTGGGCATTATCAGCTTCTGTAAGTGCTCACTCTTTTGGAATCATTCACGCGCTTAGTTTTTACCATCCAGTCACCGTGGTACAACCCAGCTTACCACATCCTTGGTTGTCGTCACCGCCTTGCTTCCTCATTGCTCTCAACCTCCTCATGCACTATTACTACGTCTGTACGATCCGCCCTGGGTTCATCGATGACCCTCCGCGGTGTCGTGGAACCAGTTTTCTGTGGGCTTCTCCTCAGAGACGACAGACAACTGCTGGGGTGCGTTGGTCATCTCCAGAGCTTGAACACATAAAAGCAAGTGTTTCCCGATGCAAACGATGTGGTTATATGCGGCCAGAGGTGAGTTATGTCGTCTAGGTTTGAATATATGTGATGGTCGCACTGATGTACACCGTACCGAGAGGGCACATCATTGCCGCATATGTAACAAATGTGTTCTTAAATATGACCATCACTGTCCTGTCGGTACCCAATCTCTTTTCTCACTGTGTTGCAATGATAACCTTTCCTCGTTCAGTGTGAGTAGATTCGTTACGTATTCAAGCGCCCGAAACTTAGTGCAGCTAGGGATAAACCAATGCGTAGGTTTGCACAACGAACGACACTTTGTTCTTTTCATGTACGTCCCCGCCGGATCGTTAATGTGACGATGTGGAGAACGTGTTTTGTAGGATATATCTCGTCATTGGAACATTTTGCCTTTCCTTCCTAGGATACCCCCACGTCGTTGACGCACTTGGATTAAGATATGTCGTGTGTTCTTCCTCATTTCTCTCTGCGGCTGCCACTGAACCTCGTCTGCATTCAGCCATGGGATCATACCTTACCCCAGCTCTGTTTCGTTACTTCCTACATACTCTCTGTCGTGATCTGTATAGCAGTCACGATCATGCTACTTTGGCATCTCTGGGGGGTGGCACGTGGGGAAACTTCTGTCGAAGCTCAAGACCACGAAATATATCGAAAGATATCAAAAGAAAGGGGAGAGGTACGAAAATTCCGTTTCCGGTGACACGTCCTCATCAGTGTTACTTGCACCCAAAGACATTCATCAATTCGTATGACTTGGGGTATGTGAAACGCTCAGCACTAGATTTCGTGTCGTGTCTAAGAGTGAACACAGGGCGCGCAAGAATCTAGCGCTTTTCTTCAATATAGGACCAAATGGATAGTGCGTTACGTCTTCCTTTGCTAGCCTCATCCGACCTCCTGAATCACTGACTTGGAAGCCCATTATACACGCTTTTATTTCCGTTCCGAATCATGCCCTACACTGACGGGTGTTCCTGGGCAAGGTGCAGCGGGCTCGAGCGGCACCTCGGTGTGCGGGAGGGTGAAGAACTCACAGATGAGGACGATGAAGAGCCATAGCACATCCTGGGTAAGCGAGTTTTTGCACACCGAGTCACATTTAGGACAGGATGAGGAAAGCCGGGGCCATATGACTCTTCAGAAACATGCGCTCTTAGAGGGGGTTTCGGGAAGCAGTTTGAGTAAATGACCGGTTCTGTCGACGCGTTTGTTCGTTCTCTGAGATCTGCATGACCACATCAACGTACGCTGGAACGTTGCTGACTCGAATTCACGCCAGGGCTTCCCGACAATGGTATTCACCATGTATTGTACGGACATGATCTCAATTGGAGGTGGTGTGGGTGTCACGCTGAGAGTTGTCACGCGTCACTGGCCGTGAAACTGTCACGATGCAAAGCGTGCCTTCCTTTTGAGAACGACGGAACGGACTCGAGTGACGTCAGGATGGCCAGGCATCCGTGAGATGGCAACAGCAGGCGTGGAGTCCACCGGGGCGGGTCCTCCTCCTCGTCGATGGCAACAAAGTGCTCAGCGTGATCTTCATCCACGGAACAGGCGCGCGTTTGCACGTCGTGTTGACCACCCTCGAGGCCAGTTGTCCCGCTGGGTGAATATATGCACCTCGCACCTCCTGGTCCTTAGTTTCCACGATTATTTTTGACAACGTGTAACTCCGAGTCAGCCGGAAATAAAAGGCCACCAGAAATTCGTGTTACCCCTTGGTCCTTCTCTCCATCTCCCAACACCATGCCTCCCACTCTCTCCCACCCGCCCGGCCTCACATTCATCGAGGACGCAGAGCATCGAGCCATTCACGTTGACCCTGCTGCTTACTACGGTGGTGCAGAGTCTTTCTCCCGCTCAAGAACATACAGTCAGGTGAGCTCTGTCTGGCCTCTCTCGGGTCGTCTGAGCATCGTTGCAGTCCCAGATACACGGTTATAACCCCAAACGGCCACCTACCTTTGAGGATGACACCCACATGCGCGCACGCAGAATGTCCCATGACGAGAAGAGCGTCACGGGCCCCCGCCGTTTCCTTAATCGACGTCGAGGAGACCATCCGCGTGATCCTCGAGCAGGAAGACACAGACGGTGACTTCCAGATCAGCGTCACTGATGCCGGTCCGAAGATGATGGCTCTCGGAACGGCTACCAGCAATGGTTTCAAGACCTTTGACATCCGAGTATGTCGTCCTCTTGTCATCCCAATGCATTTGGTGTCTTGATATGTTTCAGGGAACCTACATGCTGTCCAACCTCCTTCAAGAACTTGCGCTTGCTCGCGACCATAATCGAAAGCGTATCGTCCTTGACGAAGCTCGCTTGACTGAGAACCCAGTCGATCGTCTCTCACGCATGATCAAGAACTCGTTCTGGCATTCGCTCACTCGCCGTATTGATGGAGATGGTCTCGAGATCATCACCGCAGACCCTAAGAACCGCACAGGCCGCGTGCAACCACGGATATATGTCCCACACGGCGAGCCAGCGATGGCAGAGTATTACCGAAAGGTGGCGCGTGAGAAGCCTCACATGAATCTTGATGTCGTGGTCCTCCCTCCAAAACCTGATGACCCCTACTTCGTGAAGAGTCTTAACTCCAAGCCAGGCCTTCTTGCTTTAGCTATGAATGAAGTGGATGATGGCAAGGGCAACCGTACACTAAAGGGCATCCCTTTCATCGTGCCTGGTGCCCGCTTCAATGAGGTGTGTCTTATCGAGGCCTCCTCTGATTCTGCTAACTTTCTTCATCCTAGCTCTACAATTGGGATTCCTACTTCATCACGCTCGGACTCCTTGTCGACGGCCAAGTCACAATGGCGAAAGGCATGGTAGACCACTTCATCTTCGAGATCAGGCATTACGGCAAAATTCTGAATGGATCTCGGAGCTATTACTTGTGCCGGACACAGCCTCCTTTCCTGACTGATATGGCGTTGCAAATATACAACCAGCTCGACCGCTCTGACATGGAGGCCAACCGCCAATGGTTGAAACGCGCCATACAGGCGGCGATCAAGGAGTACCACACTATCTGGGTCGCTGTACCCCGCATGGACCCCAAGACGGGTCTCTCCCGTTACCGCCCGGACGGTGTAGGGATTCCCCCTGAGACCGAGGCCACCCACTTTACCCATATCCTCGAGCCGTACGCTGCGAAGCACGGGATCTCGGTCTTGGAGTTCAGTGAGAAGTACACCGACGGCATACTTAAGGAAGCTGAACTCGACGAATACTTCCTGCATGACCGCGCGGTCCGTGAGTCTGGACATGACACGACTTACCGGTTCGAGAAGCGTTGCGCCAATCTTGGCACTATCGATCTTCAGTCACTCCTGTACAAGTACGAAGTCGACATTGGGACTGCGATTCGGGAGGTATTCGACGACGAATTGGACCTCGAGGAAGACTTCCTTCTTGCGCCGTTCCCTCCATCAGTTGAGACATACGCCGATCCTCATCGCCAGCGCTCGATGTCCCGGCCTCAGACTAGCGAAGAATGGTTCGAGAGGGCCGAGTTCAGAAGACAGATGATTGACAAATATCTCTGGAACGAAAGCAAGAACCTCTATTTCGACTACGATACTGTTCAGGAGAAGCAGAGCTTGTACGAAAGTGTCACCAGCTTCTGGGCGCTGTGGGCAGGTTGCGCAAGCGAGGAACAGTGCTGGAAGCTAGTGTATGTTTCAAGGTCACTCAGTGCCCGCCCATGCTCAACTTGACTTAGTTCGCAGTCGCTGAAGAAATTTGAAGTTCTCGGCGGGCTTGTATCTGGTACGGAGGAGTCTCGTGGCAAGATTTCCCTGGATCGGCCAAACCGGCAATGGGACTACCCGTGCGTAGATGAATTTGTCTTTGACCGCACTACACTCATTGGCGCCTCAGATACGCTTGGTTGGTCGTGTTGGATGATGCTCTTGTCACTGAGTGCTAACACCATTGTTCTCAGGCCTCCTCACCAGATCATGACATGGGTTGGTCTTGAGCGTTATGGTTACCTCGAAGAAGCACAGCGCCTCGCGTATAGATTCCTCTACATGCACGTGCCTCATTATCATACCCGTTTCTTCAGACGAAATAATTTGTTCCAATCAGGATGACCACGGCTTTCGTCGACTTCAATGGGGTAGTTCCGGAGAAGGTCGGTCGCCTGGATACTGGTGTGCAACGACCGAGTCTAATTCTGCTTCCACGTAGTTTGACGCCGTCAAGCTATCCCATCTGGTTGATGCCGAGTATGGGAATCAAGGAGTCGACTTTAAACTGGTCCCTCGTGAGGGCTTCGGTTGGATGAACTGTGAGTCAAAACAACTACGCATACAGAGCGTCGCACGTTGAAGTTCTTCGCACAGCTGCCTACCAAGTTGGGTTATCCTTCCTCTCGACACAAATGCGGCGCGCTGTCGCGGCCTGCACGAGTCCGGAGGTATTCTTGGGCAGAGCCGCGAACGGCGACGTTGCCGCAGCACTGGCCACGGGTGCTGTCGCTGACCCTCTCGACCTTGCCATGGAGAGTTTAAACCTTTAGGCATGGCTACGTGTAAAATACCTTACCACTTGATTAGTGACGGCAGATGTCGGGTTGGGTCTGCTTTACATTCCGTTGATTTGCATTCATCTTGCCAATGTATACGAATTCAAGATCTGATGAGTCAGCATTGGTCTGTTGGCTTGCTCTTGGTCGATGTTCCCGACGGCGCTGACGGCTCTTCTGCTCCCTCTCCTCAGTTTCTTTACCGGTAAAGTCTCAAGAAAACAGGACAGCACGCTCAAGAGTGAACGTACCCGCCTTCAATTCGAGCTGAGACACCAGCATGCCCTGTCGCCTGGTGCTCACGTCGTGTTCTCCGATGTCCCGCAAGCTGCGACTCGTGTGGGAGGAAATGAAACGAGGTATACGGTGAAAACGACAAGGGTCCCTTCGTTCCGCCCTCCATCCTTTCGAGAGTACGAGGCCGCTCGAATGCGTTCGATCCGGCATGCTCAAAGCACCGATCTTCCTTGGTACGAGGACGAGATCATTGGTCCAGACATCGAAAGCCGAGAAACGCTCCTCGAGCTTGCCAAGATGACGAACAACGCGTATGTTACTCCGGACGATGCGGCGTGGTACGAGCTGAGCGCCGAATGGAGCAAGGTCAGTCGCTTCGGATGCCGTTTGCTTGCGGTCGTTGACGCCTCGGGGGTCTTTGCAGCACTATCCGTTCGGTTGGGAACCTGACTCGGATGGACTGCGCGGATACGTGTTTGCGACGGCTGATAACTCCACGATCGTTCTCTCCATCAAGGGGACCTCCGCCGGTCTGTTCGGGGGAGGTGGCGCGACGGGGAAGAAGGACAAACTAAACGATAACCTGCTGTTTAGCTGTTGCTGTGCAAGGATCGATTGGACGTGGACGACTGTGTGTGGGTGTTATAGGGGAGGGTGGAAGTGTGATCAGGAATGCCTGGAGCAAGCTCTTACAGAAGACGACCTATTCTATCCCATCGGTATAGTGAGTGCTCTCCTTGGTAGAACCTGCCCGGCGATTCAGTGGTGCTCGCTTTTGCTAGACTTTATACAATAATATAACTTATATGTATCCTACGTCCAACATATGGATCATTGGGCACTCGCTAGGTTTGTTACTGTGAGTCGACGGTGGGCTGTACTGACACGCGACAGGTGGGGCGCTAGCGTCGCTGGTTGGTATCACTTTTGGAGTCCCGGTGGTGGCATTTGAGTCGCCTGGGGAGAACCTCGCAGCCAAGAGGCTGCATTTGCCTTCGCCTGTATGTGACCAACGCCGACACTCACTGTGAAACTAACGTGCTGTCTTGCAGCCGTCCACGCATCACGTCACGCATGTGTACCACACGGCTGACCCCATCGCGATGGGAACATGCAATGGAATACTCTCCTCCTGTGCCCTTGGAGGGTACGCGATGGAAACCAAGTATGTGGCTCGATCACGCTTGTTCATCATCCCAAACGATCGCAGATGCCACCTTGGAAAATCAGTCGTGTACGACACCGTGTCTAATTTGTCTTGGGCGGTGGACGTCCGCACGCACGGCATCGTGAACGTGATCGACAATATCTTGAACGAACCTTGGCAAGCGAGCTTGGAGGTAGGCAGAGAGGTGCCGTTGGCGGAGCGACGGGCCGACTGTGTTGTACGTCTGCCTCTGCCATGCATGCCTTTTGAGGTCGCTGATCGTGCGACAGGAGTGTTTTAGCTGGGAGTTTGGGGACTTTGCGCGCCTGTCGCTAGTAGACACAGTGTGAATGTCACGGGGTTACTAGTAATGGTCACAGAGTGACGCCCTCATCATGATCGTGCCCATCTGTGTGCCACCACCCAACGTGTTTTCGCCGAAACTTGCGCGGACGATCGCACAACTGGGGCACGACGAGGTATTCTTGATTGAGCTGCAAGGGACGCTCGATGTGCAGGGCGCCGCAGACAAGGACGGACAGCTGATCGGGAAGCTGAACACCGCAGACGTGGTCCGCACTCGCCGCCCCAACGTACGCGTGTGACTCATCCGCTGATGGAGAGAGCCTAGGACCGGCCCACCCTCACAATCGGACACCACCTGCTCGAAGGCAAGGTGGTCGCGCTCCCAAAGCCCCTCGGGGTTCTGCACAAGCACGTCGTCCCATCGCGCGTCCACACCCCCGACGAGTCAGACGGCGAGGGCGCGCGCGAGAGCAGGCAGGTCGTGTGGGACGTGGCGGCGGTGGTGAAGAAGAAGATCGTGTTCGCCAAGAGGCCGATGCCCATGCCCACCGCCAAGCCGGCGAGCACAGCGTTTCGCCGGATGTGACGGGTGGTGTGCACACCAGAGCGCGGGTCGCTAACCACCTGGGTGTGGACGCACGCTGGTCGGTAGCACTGCTATGGGGGACGCAGAGATGCAGAGGATCAGGGCATGTACTTCTGCGAATGCTGAGCATCATCGCGCACACGGCTGGCGATGGGCTACTCTTGTGTCGTAATTTTAGTGGTCCGCGAGTTGCAATCGAGGACGGCTCATGTCAGGCGCAACGTTTTCTCAACGTTGCCATCTTTTTTTTTTCTCGCCTTCAAGTTGCCATGCCTTAGGCAGCTGCCACCATTCGCGTTGTAACTGGTTATAACCGGCGTTGAAAGTGCTTTGCTGCTGACCAGACCACCCAAGGCCCAAGTTGTTTCCTGTCGCTTCCTATCGCGATGTTTCACGCTGTCAAAGAGACGAGTACACCGCTCTACGCAGCCAAACTCGAGCAATACGGTGAAGTCAAGGACATACCCCCAGTAAGCGGCGCACTCCAGATCAGCTTTCCTTGGTCGACTTACGGCCACTCCGCCAGTCATCGATCATCCGCCTTCTGGGGACCAACTGTGCTCCTCCAGACGACCAACGAGATGAAGTCCGCAGTCTGCTCTCCGAGCCCAAGGCCGAGTTGGAGGCGGTGGAGGAGGATATCACCCGCCTCCAGGCCCGTCTCGCCGAGATCCAGCGTCGGAGACGAGAACTGACCTCTTACGTCGAGGACCTAGGCGCGCTCCTTTCCCCGATCAAACGGATGCCCCCAGAGATCATCGCCAGAGTGTTTGACTTTTGCGGTGACGTCCACGTTCGCGGACCCCACTGCGAGCCAAGCCGGCGCGCGCCGCTGCTCCTCGGTAGCGTGTGCCGCAGCTGGCGCGCGCTGTCCCTAGCCATGCCCCGGCTGTGGACAGCGCTGTACCTCGACCTCCCCACGTCGGGCACGCTAGACAAGCAAGAGGAGATCCTCCACGCGTGGATCCAGCGCTCGCGACCTTTCCCGATCTCATTATGGCTATGGAACGACTTTTTGACGGACGACATCCCCGCCGCGTTCCTCCGTCGGCTCAGCCGCATCATCGCGGAGAACGCAGACAGGTGGCGTGCCATCTTCGTCCACTTCCCCGCAGCCACGAGG
>JBBPOI010000099.1:0-29786 GCA_038091355.1 Phylloboletellus chloephorus | reverse complement strand
TGGAAATTACCTCACGGATGCGAGGTCCGCAGTTTCATCGTTGAGGATCGCCGCCCATGCCCACTCGATCCCCCTATTCATTGGTACCTGGGTGTTGATTTCACCACCCTTTACACGGTGAGCACATCCCCTGGAATTTTACGTTCCTATGTCCTCAAGGAGGATGACTTCTCTGAAGCTGCGTGCACGAATACTTGTAGTTCTCGCCGTAAGCTTATAATGCACCAGTCCTTATATTACTGGCGAGTTTCCATCCACCCTGCTCTTGAAGGTGAATCAAAATCTCATTGAGAGTGCAACTAGTCATATTTTTCGACACTCCAGTACGTTGGATCCTACTATGGTCACTCTATGGGGTCTGGTTTGCACCTCACAAGGCGAGTAGCTATCGCTGACACTTCGATATCAAACGCTATTCTGGGTTGCTTGCATGTCGGTTCTTCCTGGGGTTGATCGGTGGTCTGGATAGTCTAAGCCATTGTCCTCTTCATTCATCAATGGCGAGGTGGTGTCTCTTTCCTGAGATTGTTCTCTATGTATGCTCGTAAGCGACTGCAAATACGGTACGCATGAAATCAGTGAAGGCGTAGCGTCTGACTTTCTTGTTAGGGTTGCTGCTTTCTACGCATTATCGGGTGCTTTCTCCGGTTTGCTGGCTGCAGCCCATCGAGCAGATCAATGGAAAGGGCGGTAAGCCCGGGCGGGCTTGGATATTCATCCTAGGGGGTAGTGAATCGAACTGCTTCTTGAGGTTAATCCTAACAGGAAGGAATATTTACTTTCCTCTTTGGATTGATCTCCTTTTTCTTTCTTCCTCGTTCACCCGAAGGCTCACTTCTTGGCACAAAAAGAACGCGTATGTGTTATGTCCAATCTGAAGCATACCGGTTCTGTGTTGCAGGATGAGGAGAAGGACGGCTTCAGCCTGGCAGAGGTCATCAGATCAGCCAAATCGCGACATATTCGTGTTTAGCTTCTTTCCATCGACTTCTTCGGCAGTAATATGTACGCCCTGCCCGTTTAGACTGACCACTGCATCTATCAGGCACGATTTTGTTTGGTCTCGCCAGGGTTCACATCGACGATGGAAGTTTCGAACCAACTATCGTAGCTAGTCTCGGCCTCCATTCGCGGTTGCCTTTGCTTGTGCGTAACTCAGAACACACTGACGTTCATTCGTATTACTGCCGTGCATACACGGCGATATTTCTCTCTTCTGGAGGGTATCGGTTTTACGGTATGTTTGTGCTGTGCGTAGAGAATGAATATCCGCGGGTGTGATCACGTGGTTGGCGAACACGCGCACACGTGACCCATTCGGGGAGATGATGTAATATATTTATCGCGATGATAGCCAGTTGAGCCGACGACGACAATGTCGCAAGAAACGCCTGTGTCGCGGCGACTGAAGACGGTGAAACACATCATCATCGTCTGTTCAGGCAAAGGCGGGGTGGGCAAGTCGTCAGTGTCTGCTCAACTTGCCCTCAGTCTTCATGCTCTTCCTTCGCATCCCCACGTCGGCATTCTCGACGTCGACCTGACCGGCCCCTCCATACCTCGTATGCTGGGACTGGACGGACACGGCGTCCACCAAAGCAGCGACGGATGGGTTCCCGTATACGCCGATGGCGGCGACGCGAGGTTGGCATGCATGAGCGTAGGATTCTTGTTGAAGAAGAAGAGCGACTCGGTCGTTTGGAGGGGTCCGAAGAAGAACGCGATGATTCGTCAGTTTCTGAGCGATGTGCGATGGGGGGACCTTGATTATCTGGTCATCGACACTCCGCCGGGTTGGTGAATTCCCTCTCAGCGTTGCGTTGGCGAACTGACAAGTCATTTATACAGGCACTTCGGACGAGCACCTATCACTGCTGGAGCACCTGGCACCCGTTCACTCGAGACTCTCGGCAGTCATTGTCACTACGCCGCAGGCAGTGGCGCTGCTAGACGCGATCAAGTGCCTTTCGTTTACGCGTGCCGTCAAGCTCCCGGTATTGGGGCTGATTGAAAATATGAGCGGTTACGTATGCCCGTGTTGCGGCGAAATCAGCAACGTGTTTTCGACGGGGGGCGGAGAGGAGATGGCGAGACGAGAAGGGCTGACGTTCCTGGGCGCGGTGCCGGTGGACAGCGAGCTGGTGACGGTGCTGGATGCGGCAGAGGGCGGGGGGGCGGCAGAGATTGCACGGCGGTACGAGAAGACGGGTTCTGCGAGGCTGTTTTTGCGTATCGCAGAGGGGGTCGCGGCGAGGACATGGACGTGAGTTGGCTGCATTGCTGGCGATCCGCTGGCGATGTTGGGGGATCCACCATAGCTGCACATGGCGTGACATATGGCACCGTGCGCTATGTTTTGTTCCTGCCGTAACTCGACCCGCCTCGTTTTTAAGTCGCCTCGTCTTGTTGCTCCATGTCTCTTTTTTTATAATGTCGTCCCCCTCTCCCTCCTCCACCATGACCGCCCGCACAACTCTCCGCCCCCCCGCTCTCCCAGATCCAGACCCTCTCCTCCTCCCCCTCCGCCGCCGTTCCAGTCGTCTCTCCCGCTGGCTTTTGGACATCCAGATGCAGTCTGACATCCCCGACCTCTCCGATGTCCATCCCGTCGGCACTCGCAGCAATCCTTACCTCGCCTACCCTCATATGAGCATGGCAGCTGTCCGTCGCAGCTTCGACGACGCCGGTAGCATGCACGACTATGTCGTCGTCGATGACAACATCCCCCACGAATGTCCCCCACAAGTCTCTCTGCACGATCAGGTTCGCACCGTCACTTTCTCCCTCATGCCCCGCCTCATCCACCCACCACAGCCAATGCACGACCCCTCTGCACCGGAAGATATACGATCAACAATCCGACTTATCAACCCTCCTCAACCAATAAGACACCTTCTCTCGAGACGCTCTGTATCACCCTCTCCAACGACAACAACATCCCGCAGTCCTTCCAAGCTATCTATCTTCCACAGGCATTCCCGTAGCGATCTCACAGACACACTCTCCCGTCATGCCCGAAGCACTAGCCTCCAGACTTCACTGTCCCCTTGCGTCCAAACTTCCAACCCTCCTCATCTCCCTTCTTGGCGGTGGCGACCGAGTGTTCTCGGTCACTTTTCATCCCCATCTGTGCCAAATGAAGATGCACGTCTGAGCCCTAGCAACTCTCTTACCGATCCATCACGTCCCAGTATGTCTTCTACTAACACTTGTTCCTCCACCCCACCTTCTACCATGACAATGTACGAGGATGGCGATTCTCCCGTTCCATCTACACCACCATCCAAGTCCACATCCATTTTTGGTTCGCTGCGTGCTCGTTCGCGTACTCGCGGGGCGGTTTCCCAACCTTTTCTCAAAAGTGACAGTGGTTCCGCATTGTCCTTGGCATTGCAGCCACTGCACCCCCCTTCTGTGCCACATTTCCCAGAGCGACAAACGGTGTCCGCGTTGATACCAAAGGCTGGACCGATTCGCTTGCCCTTCACGTCCAAGTCTCGGCCAAATCAGTCAGGGGGTCTAACTCAGATATTCGTAGAAGAGCCAGACGATTCGCATCCACATGTCTTGTTTGCTGGAAAGCCCAGTGGGCCTCGCCTTTCTTTGTCTTCGTTGGGCAGTCCGACAAGGCAAACGAAGAAGAGGAAGCTTGTCGTCAGTGGTATAGCGCTGAATGACACCAGGCGTTTGGACGCTATCCAAAGATGGTGTCAGGTGTGTGGGTCCAATTTGGACCCCCACAAGTCTGCTGACTTGCCAAGTCTTTCGGTGAAGTAGACCAAATCACGAGAATGCCCAACGGTGATCTGCACATTAATTTTCAGAAATCAGAGGTTGCAGACACTGTACGCACTCTTTTCCGTGTGTTTGCTTAAAGATCTTACCGTTCTTGTAGGTATGTCGCGTGCGCGCCAAAGTCCACATTGTCGGGGTCGGCAGCGTACATTTATCCTGGATTACGGGAGGCAAACGAACCTAATAAACCAGACTCCTAGCTTTCATGTCTCCCCTTGTTTGTAAAGGTGAGGTGTCGGCAGACTGTCGTCCACTCCTTGGGCTGACGAGGGTCTTCACAGTGTACAACGCACGACTACGTTCTAGAGCACATAATCCGATACCTGTCTTGCCTGTGTCACGACATAATAATTTTACGCACGCATTTTCAACCAGTGTATTTCATGATTCCATGTACGTCGGTTTATCATGCTTTTCCGTCGAAGTTCACGCTGACCTGAGGACTTGCAGATGGCCATCTCACGATCATTGATTGCATCGCATTTCACGACTGCATACCCCCCATACCAATATAATCGCGTTTACTGGTTCATGTCACTTCATTTGATACATACATTACTTCGATTCCACTGGACAGTCAATGAGAACCATTTTGTTTGACGTGCCATATTCTATGGTACGAAGACAGGTGGATTAGCAGCGACGGCTAGGCTCAGGGGATAGTCTTGGTGTACTCCGTTGGTTCAACCTCAGGGGAGTCTTGCCCTGATCCACCGGCAGAGCTGCGGTCACAAGCAGCACAGCGAGCCACGTCTCGTCAGGACACAGATCCCCTCATGAGAAGAATCGAGAAAAGAAGAGATGAGACTCGCAGCGCCTTCCCATTCGAGCAGTGCGGTGACGTGTCTAATGGGAAACAAGCTGTGTGGCAGATCTGGGGGCAACGGGCATGCACGCCGAAACATGCAAAAGAGTGGCCACTCAGACGAGACGAGCGATGCAAGTGCGTTGTGATGAATCGATCATGCGGAGGTAACATCGAGCACAACGATCTAAAGAAGTGGAACGGAGCGTTACCAGTGGTGATACAAAAGGTCAAAATAGAATGGCGAAATGTCGAGGCGCACAGTGAAGCTGGAACTCTGCACCGTGTCGGGTAAATGTATGTTTTAAAGTTGTTCAAGGAGAGTTGACGAACGACACTTGACGAAAAGGAAAGGAAAGTTTCAGGAACTACGCAAGGTTGCCTTGATCCGCACTCCAACGCTGCCAGTTGGCGTCCATGGATGTGCCTGGTGTACCTGAGCCTGGCTGAACGTCATGCGGCGATCGCGACGAGTCAAAGGAAGTTTTGCCAAACCGTCCGGCTGTGCCGCGAGCAAAATTAATTTTATGGTGCGGAGGATGGTTGTCTCGACGATATTGTCGACGAGGGGGTAAATTACGCTCGAAACTCTGGCCCATCGGGATTGTGGCAGGCACTCCGGCGGGCGAAGACGAGATTCGTCGACCGGACAATCCATGCGAGTTCCCTAACTGCGGCGGGACTCCATGCCATGGATGACCTGGTATCCATGCATGAGCCCCCATCTGATGAGGAGCTGGAGCTGCTAATGGTGGATTGATGTAGGAGTGAAATATCACTGCCTGTGGGCGAATAGGAGTAACAGATGGTGGATACGGGCGCCAAGCTAATGGGGGTTGCCCCTCAGCAGATCCGGAGGAAATGGTGGGAGCTTGCCCTTGATCTTGATTTCCAGCCATATATTGGTTCAGTGCATCGGGAGGGTAAACAGGAACCAGCATTCCCTGATCACCCTGGATGAATCCGGTTGGGATTAGGGGGGCTTGTGTGTGAAGTAAAGTAGGATTGTTGGTGACTCCCAGATGGCCAGCATCACAGCCGTGACCAAGCGGGGAAGGGTAAGGCGTAAATGCCTACAGAATCATCAGAACGAGAAAACAAACCCTATGAGTTACATACTGGATATGTACCGCCGGCTGGGCCAAAGGAAATAGGAGTGTTCGACTGAGTCCCACTACCATCTGACCCGCCACTCTGCGGAGGTGGAGGGGGTAAAGGTGGAGGGAAGGGGTAACCGGGGTAAGGTTGACCTGCAAAAGGCATCTGGTATGGAAACGGGGGGGCGTAACTTGGCACCCATCCTTGATAGTACTGGATGGCAGGTGCTGAGTACGCCCCTGGAAAAACTGGTGCTGGAGCCACAACAGTGTGGGGAGACACAAGTGTGGTATCGGGTAGAGTAGGCTCGCACTGTTTGATATCCGGCGATTTTTCAGTCCTACGGACTTCCTGAGTTGAATCAGACTCTGAGTCGTCAGCAGAAAGAACGTCAGGCTGTGGAGTTCTAGTCTCGTCCTGTACTTCATTCAGGCCGCAGGTTTCACCAGAGGAAAGTGGGGCATGCTGAGTCGGCGAGCCCGTGAGCTGCATATCTGCCATTTGGGCAGCGATGCCGGGCTTACGCAGCATTGGAGCCACACTAAACTCGTCGCGGGCACCGAGTGTTTGCGAATCCGACTCCTTGTTAGATCCTGGTCGCCACAAAGGGCGATAAGCCGGATTCCAGTCTCGAAGCTGCACACGAATCAAACGGCCGTCGAGCATTCGATTGTGCTGAAACACTGAATTCAAGGCAAGCGACTAGCCAAGTTGAGACAAACTCACCTCTGCCTTCACAGCTCTCGCAGGTGCATCTGTATTATTGAACCTTACAAACGCAAACGCAGAGCGTTTGTTAACTGGGGAAAAGATCAAGCAAGGATACGGTAACAAACAGATAGCCTTACTCGGTCGAATGACTTTGACTGCCTCTATTCCTCCGTATCTTGAGAACAACGCCCTGACTTTGCCTTCATCCCAAGCATTTGGACCAAACATTTCTAGACCACCGACAAATATTGTCGTAGGATCAACAACAGGATCATCTCGTTTGTCTGGCGAGAGCCGCGAGAGTGAACCTTGACTGTCATAATCCCTGAAAGACATGCTTTGGAAGTCTCCCATGTAGCTGGCAGTAGTAGGTGTGCGAAGCATGAGCGACCCGGGGGTTCTCGGTGTGATAGGAGATGTGCCAAATCCGGGTGTGTGGAGATCGCCTGCCTCAACCTCTTGCCCATCATCCTCTTGTGAAGCATGACAGCCCCTCTCCGAGGACGCGATTTTAGGGCTAAGGTATGGGGAGGAAACAAGGTTTGGCCCAGCCACACTACACCAGGAATGTTACCGATGCTCAGAGACGTAGCAATCTACTAACCTCGGGCTACGTTTGAACTCCATCGACTCGACATGGTCCGCCCACCGAGTCCGATTAGTCGACTCCCAGTTTGTGAAGGACAGCTGCCCAGTAGATTCTCGCGAGGGCAGTGACACAGCCGGCCGAGGCCGGTCGTGCGTCAATGAAAGTGCCCTTGGTCGAAAAGGCCGAGAGGGAAACACGGCTCTGTTATTTGGTACAGTGGGAGTTTCCTGTTGCCGGACGTTACAGCCAGAACTCGGGAGCGACGCAGAATCAGCAATTTCAGCATCGGAGGGATGTTCAACGACTGAGGAACCTTCCGTAGTACGAAGGGTAGGGAAAGTGTGGCTCGGCGGCAGGAAACTAGCGGATGAGCGCAATGTGGGGTCCGCCACACGACTACGCCATGAATGGGAGGGTTGCACAGTTGACAACGCACGTGGATTATGATAAGGTCCCTGCTCGCGAGAAGACGTATTATTCGACTGATGGGCCCATGTAACAGTCAAATGAGGAATTCGGCGAAGAGTCTTTGATCGTTTAGAAGATTATGCACCAGTGTAATGAGCATTAGTCAACATACCACAAGAGCGCTAACGCAATCGTCCCGGTGCGCCCATTTAATTTTCCAGCAGCCGGGATCCATAACAGGAGAGCGGGGACCGTCGTGAGGGGACGGAAAATTTGTTGATGCTTCAACACCCTCATCCGCATGCGCGTAAGGGGTGAAGTAATCAACAGTGCCAAATACAGACGCAATCAGCATCAGAGACTAAGTTGAAACGTGAGTTGAATGACCCGTTGAGAGGACCAAAGTTACCTCAGTGTCGTAAAGAAGAGGCACCAGCAATAAACCGGAGTCATTGCCTGCAGCAGATGGGAGTTCCAGAGCATCAGAGTTGTAGAGGATTGTCAGCTGCCTAAATGAAGTTTATCAAAGAATTTGAAGAAAATGAAATAGGGTCTGACTTGGTTCCGTGCAGTCTGAGGATTCTCATAGCATTCGGTAACTCGAGCTCAATGAACCTTTGGTCGTCAGTGGACACGAGACTGGCTCTCCTCGAAGCATCTCTTTGTCTAAGATATTGTCTGGGGCTCCTACGATATAGGTCAGAGGGGGCCAACGCATATATGCGCGCGGTACTCGTGTGTATATCAGAGGTGGGCTGCTGGAGGAAATTACTCACCGGTATGAGATGAGTAGAGTCCTAAATGCACGGGCGGGTTCGTATCGGAGATATCGACCCAAGAACGGCTGTGGTGCACTGGCATGGAGATTATTCATGAGGGTAGAGGCAGCCGCGGAATCCTAGCTCAGCAGAGGGTCAGAAGACAGGACGGGGGGGCATGGAGAAGAAGGGCCGACCTGACACTGGATGAATGCGCAGGTGCCGCCCTTGGAATCGCGAACAACTTTGATGCTTTTGACTTCAGGATGCTCGGAGAGATGGTGAGACAACATATTGGTGAGCTCGGCGTGATCAATGTTGGAGGGCAAGCTGGGGAGCCATCGTCAGGCAAGACTGTAGCAAGCGGTTGAGACGAACCTTCCGATGAAGATGCTGGCGTCCTGAACGATCCTGTCCTGAGGGCCATTGTTGTCATCAGCCGCGACGGTGGGGGGCGGGGAAGACGCGCGGAGTGAGGTGGTAACAATGCTGTCGGGATTGGAGGGAAGAGAGTCGGAGGACGTGAGGGAGTCAAAGCGGGTGCCCCAAGCACGACCGAGCTGTTGCTGAAGCATAGCAAGATATGAAGGAGGCGGAGCAGGTAGGAATGTGTTGCAGCCTGGAATGAAGGTGCAGGGGAAGAGGAGGGGGATTGGCATCCCGACCTGAGGACGGTCTGTCGGCGATCAATCTTCCGTGAAAGGTGCGATAGGCGGGATGGACACTCTATACATTTCTGTGCACTTTACTTCTCTCTTGCATCACACGACCTGAGCGAGAGGAAAGCGAGTGGCATCAGGAGGAATTACCTGGATGGATCGGGAGACGTAGCTGCTGGGTGGCTGGACACGCATCCTTCCTAGCAAGGCGGACTCGGTGGATGGGCAGGCGCGCACGATGTTAATGATCGACCACTGCGAGATCTGATCAGCTCAAGCCCCACCCAAGTCACCCACCTTGACACCGCGCGACTCATCCGCGAACTCCCCAATTACGTAACAGCTTCCTTTCCACCCTGATTGTGATTGTGACTGGGATCACCCATGTCTGACGACGGCTACGGCGGCGGCGGCGGCGGCGGCGAGGACTACGACTACGACGGCCCGAGGTCCGTGCATTTCCGCCCTCCACGTGCGTCGCTGACCCTTGCCCAGTTACAACGACGCTGCCTTCGTGCGTCCATTCCATGTGCCAATGCTGCCACTCACACATCGTCTCGCTAGGACGACGCCTATGATCTCCTAGCGCACGAGCCTCCGGAGGGTGAGCAGGCCGACGAGCAGGCCGAAGACCCCAACGCCGAGGTCTCTCATCCCAACGGCGTCAACGGTGCGGACCACGACCAAGAAATGGCGAATGCAGACGACCACATGCCTCAGCAGCAACCTCCCTCTGGTTTGCAAGGCGAACGGCAGCCCAACAAAGTCAGAGTGACCACTCCGTACCTCACAAAGTACGAGCGTGCACGAATACTGGGCACTCGCGCGCTGCAGATCAGGTCGGTCTCCCCACCCTCTCTTTGCTTCCACTCACTCCGTGCTCCGCAAAGCATGAATGCCCCCGTTCTTGTCCCCTTAGATGGCGAGACCGACGCCTTACAGATCGCCATCAAGGAGCTCTCTCAGCGAAAAATTCCTCTCATCATTCGACGCTATCTACCAGATGGTTCCTTCGAGGACTGGAGTGTGTCCGAGTTGATTAGTGATTAACCAAGTCGGGTGTACGTGTCCAAGCATGTTGTCCTGTGGTTGTCCATCTCATACTTCCGTTTGCAGTTGCTGCTTGCACCGACAACATTCAGTGGGCTTCATTGTACAATACCATCTAGCATGCGTAACTTCATTCCTGTTTTTTCTTGATCTCTACCCACACTTTTTTGCTTGCTCGTGTGCCGCTCCTCGCCCTCGCCACTTTGACGGACACATCTTTCGTCGAGGTTCGAATCTCACCAACTCTTGGGTTATCCGGCTGTGATGACGAATTCGTCGTGTCCAAGAAGAGCAGGCGTCTTTCTGCCATCTCCAGCATAGCGATCTTAGGCACGTCTCTTCTCTTCCTTGGACTGGACTCAACGTCAGAATAGTGGCAACCCGTTTGCCGTCGTTTGACGGGTGACGACGGCACACTCGACGGCTTGAACGGAGGGGGCACGGTCTCAGCGAATGATTTTCGCCTGCATTCGGCTGTAACACAAATGAATATACGTATTCCGAGGCGAGCATTCAGAACTTACGCTTCTTCTTCATCGTCACTGGTTGTGACTCCTTCACAACCCTGAACACACTGTCGACATCCAGCGTCTGTTGAACCTCCCAATCTGACGGCCGCAGCTTTTTCCAATCTTCGACAACCTTTTCTACCCATCGATCGGTCTCCCCGGAGACATGGTAATCTATCACCTCTTCCCATTCGCTTCCCGGCGGAGTCTTGTTTACGAAGACGACTTTACCCTGCCAGCCTTTGCCGGATTTAGGAGGGCCTGTGGTGGATGTCGCTCTCGACGCGTGCACAGCTTTCGCGAAATCCTTGACGAGCTTCTTAAGTCCATGAACCTTCAGGGAGGTGCCCATGATAATGAGCATATCAGGTTTCCGTGCAATGTCCTGAGTCTGAATCGACCCAATATCGTCCCCAAGTGGATGCGCTTCATCGTACAGCACGATGGCTGGGCGAAGGCTGCCAACTTTGAGAGGCCGAGCTGACCTGGCCACGCGTGCTTCCGCTGGCAAAAGTCACATTTGGTCACCACTTCCAAACAACACAACGGACAAGTACTCACAACGTAACTTGCATTCTGGACATTCCGGAGCCCCGCCACGATCGAACATGCCCAGATAACCCTCTGTACACGGCAGATCCGCAGAGCACAGGGTACAACGGACACGATGGATATCTCCGTGCAGTTGGACATTGCGTACTTCTGCGGCTTTTAGTCTGGATCTTCCTTTGCCAGACGCCTTTTCTTGCCTTGCAATACCGTGGAGTCCGACCTTTTCCTCAAGGCCATCGATATTCTGTGTATAGGAACGTAGCAGCTTCTGTTTCGTGTCGAGGGTTTTAATGAACCGATGTGTGGGTGTGGGTGTGGCAGAGTCGACGCGGCGCTTGAGCTGAGAGATGAACGTGTAGAATACAGAAGTTGATGTGTTGTCACGAAACAGTGACGCGTCGAAGAGGTCCCGACCCTTTAATACAACGTCGGGATGTTGCTGCTTAACGAGAGCATACAATCCGTCTGATGAGCGGAAATCCTGATAAAGCGTCGGATTTTTTTTGGAACATGTGTCAATGCCAGACGATGACCTACTGGTATCCCGCATGAACACGATATGCCGGCTCCGGTGACCACCACGATTTTCTTGCACTTGGCCACCGCGAGCGAGATATCTACGAGGGCCCTCCGAGTGCTTGATTCTGCCACAGGCGCGTCGAGATCAAGTTGAATGGTCATGTCCGATGTGACAGATGGTGGTGGGAATGAAGACGACGACCACCCATGTAGAAATATTCATGGCGTTTCGCGCAGACCAATCAAATTGTTTGTACATGTTTGTTCACCGCGTCATGTCGCGTCAGTCACATGACAACGCGCCCTTCTTTGAACGAAGGCTTTCATCTACAATCAATAGGTAACTAGACGTTCTGATCCAGTCGTGCGTTCATAATACCAGATACCACTCTCGCTACAGCTCGATGGGGTGGTCGAGTCCAGCGTCTTGAAGTGTCCGTATTGTTCCTGCGGCAGAACACGTCGTAGATCGGTTTAGGGCACGACCAGCAGTGTGCTCACCGTGCCTAAAACATGGTGGAAATACCAAACCTCGTCAAGTGCAGTACCGTTATTGCTGCATCCAAGGTAAGGGACTGCACCGGTTTGCGAGTACAGAGCATTGGTGATCTGCGTCAGAGTGTACGTTGTCTCGTTAGAGGGGAGAATACCGGCTCTGAAAGACAGTCAGCAGAATCAAAGGCTCAAGAATGAAACGTACGCAGCGAGCATATTGTAAGTCGGGTACATCTGGAACACCTTAGTTACCGTCTCGTAAAAGTTGACCACATCTTGGTGTTCCTTGTAACCAGGCTCGTAACAAGCAACATCGAACGTCGAGGTACAAGTTGCATGCTTCGAGAACTACCACCTTCGTTAGTTCATTCCTCGTCATCGGCTCAATTCGGCCTTCATATACCTCATGTGCCCAGAACTCGTCGTTCGGTGCACCCTGGTTGATCCAGAAAGTGTCCACTTTTAGGGAATATTAACAATCACTCGATCATTCCATTGCACATGATAATGTACTCACTGTACCTCAACAGATCGAAGCGCCCAAATTCTTCGATGAACGTCCTAACGCTAGGACCCTGGTAGGGAGGGATGACCGTGCCATTCGGAAGGGTTGCGGGGGAGGGACTGGGGTCGTATTGCCTCGTCAGATCGCAGTACTGGTCATAGGAACTTGTACATGCAGTTAGTAAAAGTATGGATTGACGTGCTTGCTCACCTGTCACAGTTGTCCGGCCATAGGCCATGGATGCACCAGCTTCCCATGGGAAGCAGCTGTCCAAACCTCTCCAAGCCAGTATAAGTACCCCAATACTGGGTTTGCAACACAAGCCCGCCTTTCACGACGTTGCAGCATAGATTTGTGAGGACTGTGGTGTTCTCACAGGAGTATTGCACCAGCAAGTCAACACATGCTTCGATGTTAGGATAGAGGGACGGGAGGGTGAAAGTAGCGTGAACTACGCCGACGAAAAATAACGTATTCGCGACAGCCAGCATATTGACGTAGAAAGACGTGGTTGTGGACCATTCATTCTTCCGATAGTTTTATACGAGAAGACGAGCGAGCTTCTCTAGCTTCTGTGCACCACATGCTACCAGGGCCTTCCGGTGAGAACTTGAAATATGCTGCGGACCTAGGCGACGCGTCAAGTATTTGTCGAAACAGCGATACCTTCCAGCTTGTTTCGTCGAGAGCTGAGATATGGTAACTTGTCAGTGCCACCATCTCGGCTTCAAGACTGCAGGTTACTGATTCGACAGGTACTCGGAGTGATATTTATAACTAAAACTCACACCGGGTTCATTCAAGAGGCCTTTCAAGCTTCAGGACTCCTGAGCAAGTAGGCTCGATAATTGAAAACATATGTATTCGTATATTTCAGGTTTCATGGGCAAAACGAATCGATGCATACACGCAGTTGCGAAAATACCGTCGTTGCGATGGTCAAGATCTAGCGCGGGGCGTTAGGAATACAGAGTCACAGACAGCAGTTGGTGTCAAGTTGTTCAGCGAGAAGCGACAAGGTCCCGGAAGAGTACGGTTTCAAACATCGGTCCAGCCGCCGTCATCCAGCTTATAAGTGGCCTCGCTTTCAGGGCGATCAGGACTGTCGACCAGTTTGGCTACGCGCTCTTCCGCGCGACCTGCGTCGAAGACACAGCAGATGAGTTTTCAAGGATGTTGCATCCACATCCTCAACACTTCTAGAGGATACATACCCTTCCGCAGGAACATACGAGTCGCCGAGGAGTGCGACAGAATGTGCCCCCCGATTGGCTTTAGAGCACCTCCAGCCACGAAAGTCATGGTCGCTCCTGGGTCGGCTAGACGCCATCATCAACGAAAAAAAAAAAGAGAAACGACTCGGTGTACATTGAACTTGATTTGTGATAAGCACTGCGATCTGTCGAAGTGATAGTCAATGAGGAAAAGCAAAATGGATCAGATTGCGAACGTTGTATTCTTCGGCTAATTTCGTTAGTTTTGACAGCATCTGCAGACAAAGGTTACAGCAACCTTTAGGACCTTATTACAAGCGAATCCTACCTGAGCTAGCTGTAGGGTTCACACGTGAGTGTATTTGCGTTGAGGAGAAATGAGTATATTCGCACCTTCTGTTGCCTTTCACTCAACTCCCCTCTCCCAGAGTAGTCGACCCTAAAGAGAGCCATGATAGAGTCGACGATCTATCAAAAGTCAGATGTTGGCACCATACACGGTAGCTCACTTACTAAAAGCCGGAAGTCCTTGTCCTCAGCAAAGCGGAGGGAACACTCATTTATCAGCTCCATCTGCATGCTCAGGATAAGCTCTTGTTGAGAATCGCTTTGCGGGGGACTATGACCTGATGTTCACTATTGAATGCTCGGGCTTCCAGTGAATAATGAGCAGTAGCCAGATGAGCAGTCATCCGTCGCACCATACAGGATATTCTCTAATGCCATATTTCCGTCGACGCCAAAGCGATCCGCGATCGATCGAATGCGATCAGGACGAAAGGTGCCTTTGGAGTGCCATAAGCTTGACGGAGTATGCTGAACTATCATCGTGTACCTTCAGTGTCGATGTATGCCACCTAGTCGAATTAGCTGCAGGAGAACAGAGTTGTCTCAAACATAGGAACATACCTTCCCTGAAGCTCCTCCCAGTTCAGGTGGGAGCTGGGATATTACACACATCGTGTGTGCCATCTGTGTCTTCCCCGTACGGAACTCGCCATACACTTTCCACAGAAGATTCCATTGAAATCAACGACGATCAACGGGAGATGCTTACCTTCTGATATTGACTGAGACATGATGCCGCCTAAGTGTGAGAGAGCCCTTCAGCTCCTCAAAAAGAATTGAGACGTGATTCTCACCTCCGAGAATGGCATCCACAGATTTGCTACCTGTACTTAACACAAGGACGCGCTTCCGACGATCTTGGACTTCAATCCCTGTTGCAAATGAAGAGCCCTGTGCTTGAATGAGCTGATATGTCTTGTTCGGAAAAGATTCGTTACCGCAATTTTCTGTGCGGCTTCCTGAATGGGGAGAAATGATCACGTCAAGCGTCACGGAGCGCATACATCCTGCTACCTTGATCTTTTCGACTTTCGCTTCCGACATGCCCTGTGATAACAATGAACATATAGCTCTGCAAAGACCCGAAACTGCTGACCTTGATTTTGAGCATTTGCCGACGTGTCGTCATCACAACTCCAGATACGGTATGAATTGCCGCGCTCTCAGTAGCGCGTGAGATACATCGGGCTGAATGAGGACACAATTTACCTTGAGTTTGAGGATATCTTGCACATTTATGCCCTGACGAGGTAACAGCTAAGAGATGCTCAAAGGGTGTGCTCATACCTGCTGTTGAAGCTGGTCTACGTTGTCGAAGAAAGGCGTCTGGAAATGTCACTATCGAGTAGGTGGTGATGGAGTTGGAATTCTGATGGCTTACTTCTTCGATGTCGTCCATCACTGGAGGACTGGAAGGTCGACTAGGTGGGGGAATGCTGTCCTCGAGCACGGTAGCACGACGTGGAGCCATTTTTCTTCGGACTCGATGTTCAGGGATAGAGAGATGGGGATGGCCCAGACCGCATTGAAATAGGACGGACGCGTCCATCACGTGAGTGCTTCCATCAAGACTGTCCCTACCTCAAACCCACGAATCACCAACTAGTGTGGAGACATCTTGTGTGTGGGTTGGGTGGACCAAAGGGCAGTTCCTCAGAGCTGGGACCATCTCTTGCACCGCACCTAGTGTAGGCAGGTACCTATAACGGGCAGATATACGGGCCGCGGTACGGAATTTAAAAAGCATTCAGTATGACTGCCTTTCGGTGTAACAGGACAGCGGTCTGAGACTCGCTTACATGGCTCTCTCAGAACCGAAACCAAATATCGCAAAAATAAATGCCAGGACCGTGGATTGAACACGGGACCTCCAGAAAACGATCTTGTCTTCAGTCTGTTGCTCTCCCAGCTGAGCTATCCCGGCTCAAGCGCGATACAGATGTAATACGCCGGGAAATAAGTTATGAACAACTTCGTATCACTATGGATCAAAACTAGAAATGTCACCGACTACCTCTTCAACATTCTTAGGAGCGGTCATCGATGAATCCTCGGTCTGTACGGTGGCTGGAAGTCGGCTGGTTTCTGAGTTGTTTTGTGGCTCCGCCAGCGACAAGGCTGCTGGGGCTCGTATCTCAGGGGTAGGACCACTGAAGTCCTTCCCGGTCATACGGGATAGGGTTTGCATGTCTGAGTCTAGGCGTAAGTGGGGAGACGACAGCAACCTTCAAAACGGAATACGAACCATATGGCTTGCGATTATTCAAACAGTAGTTTATTCGATTAGGATTTCTCTTGTCCTCGGCTTTGAACTTGTTTTTACACGCTTTACGATCCCGACCAGGCAGCACGTATGAAATAAGCTCGTAATTCTCACCGAACTGTGACAGAGCCTGGAAAAGCATTTGTTCAGCACAGACAGCCGCTCGCAACCAGCTCACATCGTAGAATAACTCGGTTTCCTCGGCACTCCAGCGCGATCCACGAAAGCGCTTCGAGTACGTGGCGGAGTTGACGAACTTCGTGACGTCGGACTCCTCAACGTGGGTGTACTCCGTGGTATCTTCTTCAGCATTGCGATCGACGAACAAAGACTCCTCATCAACGATAGTCTCTCCGTTGGGACCGATGCGGACCTGGACATTGTATCGACTAGTAGAAACATTCTGGGAATAGTCAAAACCTTGCCCTGAAGTATCTTCGATGGCGGAGAGAGCTCCAGAGACCGGCTGTATAGACGGCCCGGGCGTTGCATCGATAGTTGAGGTCGGTTCCGACTCTGGGTCTGGACGCCTTTTCTGTGTAGTCTCGCCGTCCTCATTTCTTCCATACTTTTTTGCTTCCATCGACATTCTCATGCACGCTCTTTTCTCTTTATTTGACCTCTTCCACACAAGATGGTTGTCGAGAATCTGGGCTGCTTTGCTGCTTACGCGACCTTGACCCGTATCTTCGCATAATGCGGCCATTGTGACGGATGTCGGATCGAGCTCCTCGCCAGGGTCCGCAAATGCATCAAACGCTAGAGTCGCAGGTAGACGCGGTTTTCTTGGCTTTTTCGGAGCAGTGGTAGACAACGAGTCAGATCGCGACCTCCTCGTGCTTTGATTATCAGGGGTTTTCCCAACGATCGGATGGGAAGGACCCGCAGACGCGGCAGTTTCATCGACGATCGGCAGAAGTGCTTGTAACTGTGAAGCAACTCTAGAAGGAGAGATAACAATTGGAACGCCAGACTGAGTAGTATTTGGGATGGCGGGAACTGTGCGGTCCACATTGCCTTGTAGTGAAAGCTGGAGAGGCACTGCGGATGGTGGGGGAACGACGACGACAGAGGTGTCCTCGGGAGGGACAGAGAGAGGGTTCTGATGTACATCAGGCGAGGGATGGAAAACACGGTTATCCTGCGCTACGGAAGGCTGTCTGGAAGCGCTCTCGGCGGCACGGGGTCGGGCTTTGGTAACTGGGCGGAATACGGTCCCGCCTTTTTCTACGCGCTGGGTTACTTTATGATAAAGCACGGCGAAGCGAGAGAAACTCACGGACGCGGGTGCTCATCTCGTCTACTGCAGCGATGGGGGTCTGCTATCTGGAGGGTCTTGCACCACAGGGCCAAACAAACGCCTGATGAATCGCGGCCAAGGACTCAAACTGCCCGTTGGAGATGTCCCGCACTGGGAGCTCGACAGCAGCGACAGTGAGCCCACAGCTCTGAGGTCTGTTGCGGAAAGGCGAGCAGTCTCAATCCGTGTGTGGTCGCGCCTGACCTTGCCCAGCTTCGTAATACTGCAGTCGCTGAAACAATGTTAGATCATCCAGTCGCCCGATGACCATCGCTCACCATCATCATCGCAGCGAGGGACAAATGGCTTCGCGCAATGTTCCCAAAATTCTCGTGTCGCGGGAGGGGAGGAAAGCAACCTGATGTGGTGCCTCCCCCGCACACCATTTATAACCGGGGGAGATGCACACTCCAAATCGGCCCTCACTTCTTTATGGATACCACGGTGTTCGAAGTCCACTATCGCCCGTTCCCTGTAGCTGCTTCCCAACCCACAACGTCCGTGTCTCAGTCAGCGCCCGGCGCTACATCTTCCCATGCAGTCAACCAACCGCAGACAGCGTCAACCCCATCGTCGGTATCGGCTGGGGAATCTAATACATTGCTGTCGTCTTTATCCTCGCCCCTGCCCGTCTCTCCCGCTTTGATCTCTCAGGTCAATGCTGCAGCGACATCGAATCCAACCCTTGCAAATCTGTTACAACAAGCCGCTTCCGGGAGGGCGACGCCGGATCAGCTAAAGACTCTCGGTCTACTTATCCAATCACTAGCAACCTCTCCGGTCCCTGCTCCTACTTCACAACTGAGCGCACCGGCAACAGATTTGCTGAGTACGACCTTTCCGACAGCACCGGCAGCGGCACAGCAATACCAATACCAGGCAGCTAGCAAGGACTTCGATATCGTGATAGAGTTTCGAGAAGCCCCGTCAGACCGTTGGCTATTCCCTCGCGGACCCGCCACGTGCGAGTTTGTCTCTGCATCTGGCGATTCTGGGTCGATTGGGGATATGACGGTGTCCACCATTGTTCCGTTCCCAAGCACAATGCCCCCACCAGATGCGCCTGGGTCTGAAACTAGCGCCCCAACGGAATTAATTTCCAAGCAGGTCGTTGAATTCCACTTCAAGATGGCCAGCACATATATCTGGGACTCCTTCTCGCGCTGGGTAGGGTCCCAGGAGAAAATCGAAGAAAATCGAAAGATTCTCGTGGAAATTGTAGCGAACTCTTCTTTCATTTTCGACTGCTCTCGTTTCCTTACCTCGCTGTCGCAGGAACCGCCTGAACGGAAGTTTTTGGCTTACAGACTACCCGAAGGTTCGCAGCTCACCCAAGTTCAGAATGTACGCACGCAGATATGTTTCTTTGAGGGTTCTTAAACACTGTTTCAGGCTGCCTTGCCCTCCTACATTATGAAGCCAATCAAGCCTTCAACAGAGAGTGCAAGACCAAGACGAAGGTCCGCACCACGTAAATCTGTACTGCAACAGGACGCTCCAGGCTCTCCAACAACGAAGCGCAGGCGGCAGGCGCAGCCCAAGAGTCAGGTTCCTCCGCCGAAGATTGCTTGTTTCACATGTGGTCAAAGAGACGTACCATTGATCTTGGGAGGAAGTAAGTGGAGTATACCATCATGCTTAATTTCTCTGGTTGACTGTACTCAGGATATTGTCGACCTTGCGTGGAAGCAGGGCGAGTTGGGGCAACTTTTCCAGCCAGTGGGGTGACTTTCTCGAACAAGTTGTTGTCCACCCCCGACGACGTGCCCCAGCCTTTGCCAAAATCTGCAGACTACCCGTCCCAAACCCCTTCGAACAAAGATTCCATATCCTGAAAGGGAGGCTCAGCAATGTGAACGAAATGTAAGATATAGATAACAATATTGTACGTAGATGATGACGAAACGTTGTCTGATCAATATTCATGTACATATCCCAACGAACCATCCCCACCACCATGCTACGACAGCAAGGTGCAGCAGGACGACGCATGCCTCAAACGTAACGGCGAACCACTGAATGACTATCGCCACCCAGAAGAAAGGCATGATTGCCCAACGGAGTCCTTGGTTGTCTATCCATAGAAGACGGCAATGCCATGTCAATGTAATCGCAGCTCGTGCTTGCAAGATGGTGACGAAGAAAGTGAGGGCACTGAGACAGAAAAGAGCAATCCAATGACGAAGAGAGCGACGAGGAAGCGATTGCACCGGGTAGCGCTTGGACTCTCCTGTGAACTCGTTTCGGTACCAGGGAACGATCAGAAAATCTTGTATATCCTCCCCTATGATTTTTCCGTAACTCCTCATGAATGGGGTGATCGTATCGAGGATGAACGTCAAAGCATCCATGCCAAGCTCCCAGACTTGCTGATACTGATCTCTGTATCTTTCTTCCAGTGCAACGATTTGCGAAAGCTAAAATCTCAAAAGGTGAGCGTAGTGAATGGAAGGAAGAATAAAGACGGACCTCCGGATAAACAACGGACGTGTAAGACATAGCGTCGTTGTACTCTTCTTTGACAGTAACATGGGATGCCCTGACCTCTATCAGCATCTGCAACACCTTGTCAGCTTGCTCCTGTAGCGGCTCTCGCTCTCTTTCGAGTGCTTGCAGCTTGTCCATAAGGTTGGAGATCGGGTTGTCCAAAACGTTTTCTGGTATAGAAACCGCATCTGCATCAGTCTCCGTAGAGAGGAATCTTCCGATAATCTCGCGCTGTCGAAGCACTCGTGCATGTATATCCTCCACCACTCTCCAACCATGGCGTTTGCGGGTTCGGCTGGTTATGGCAGAGGGATCGTGGCTGAAGGCATCGAGGAACTCCATCGGGAGGGTACGATATGCAACACCTAGTGCTGGCATCACGCTAGAACAAACTAAGTCATACTCCCGGACATCGGCGGCAACTCGCTGCATTCGATGACGGAGCCTATGATTGTGATTCCTCAACTCGTCCAGTGTCCTTACATGGTGAGCCAATAATTCTCACCATACACAAAAGAGCGTACCTCAATTTTAGCCCATATTCCCTTTCAAGTTGGTCTTCCTCGTTAGGCTCTCGCTTGGATTCCGGCAGCATTGGATTAGCACCAGGTGAGGAAACAGGTAGGGAAGTGCTACGGTACGAACGCTTGCGGCGACCAGGTATAGGTTGAGAAAGTGTAGCATCTGGATGGTTACCCTCTCGAAGTGAGACAACCTCTTGTTCTGGACAACTTGGGAAAGCTGGGAGAGAGGTGATGTCATGCAAGTCAGTCACATCGTTCGGGATATCGATTTCTGCAGTTGACTCCCGCGGTGATTGTAACTCGCCCAGACGAGATTGATCCTTCCGCCTGCTCCTCCTGTGCCGTCCACTAGGCGGGGATTCATTCTGGTCCTCGGACTGCGAACCAAATGGGGATGAGGAACCCTCCTCGCTTTCCGCAGGGTGCCGCCGAAAACGGTGGATAATGTCAGGAAAGTTGATGCGACTACTTGCCGGCGACAATCCGCCAGAAGAATTGCGGTAATGATATGGAGAAGGAGTGCCATTTGCGCTACCCGAGTCGAAGAAAGCGGGAATAGAATGTCGCCAACCTCGAGCCTTTCCTTCGCTGCGCGATTGTGAATTATGAAGAGAGTCACGGGAGTTTGCCACGAGAGGACCAAAGGATACATGACCATCTGAGGAACGGACTCGACTAAGCGACGTGCCCAGTGAAGAATCCGACGGAGGAGTAGAGATAGGTCGTGCTGTGGATTTAAGCTGGAATTTGGAAGGGGGTGGTGTTTCAAGCGAAGACGCCGCAGCTGGTGACGGTGGCCGGGGAGTGGACAAAGCGACCCCTTTCTTAAACTTGACGTACTCTTCTACGATGAGAGCCGACACGTGCCATTCTGATCTCCGTTTTCCGCGTCGGTCAAGCAAGTGCTTCAGCCATGTCAAGGGCTCAGCACTATCGAGCCAAGCCCGTGTCTCGATTCCCAAGCCAGCGTACCAGCGCGCTATTTGGGCAGGGTTCACAGGATCCCCACTAGCTACAGAGGCATAAATGACATTGTATCGTCGCCCCAGCTGTTCGCTGACAATTGCCGACTTGCGGACTGTAGGCAGTGATGCCTCGGCTTTGATCCTCGAGATCCTGTCTGGGACCATGATACATCAACGCACACCGATCTCGAAGATATTCGGGTGACATACCTGTGAACAGTGCTTCTTGTTTCTCGACAACCGCGTTGCTAGATGGCGGAGCTTTCTCTTTGGCCTTCCGCTTGCCTCTTGAGATCGTCCAGCGCCTATCCAATTTCTCGTCTTCAGACTGGGAACCTGCCCAATCCAGGGTTGCTCCACCGTTGGAGGAGAGGGGGACCGGATGGCGGGGTGCGGACCGAGTCGATGGGCTGAAGTCCACGTCGGATGGTAAGTCGACCACCTTCAAATACTGGGGAGATGACTGCATAGCAGCCGGGGTCGTAGACGTGGAGCCGTGTAGTGTGCTCATGTTCATGGGCGTGTCGGTAGAAGGTGGCACTTCATCGGATGTGGGATGCCATTGTTGCGACAAGCGTTCACGTCTCCGTGACTGAAGGTGTAGAGCCCTCTGCACGTCTTGCAATATCTTTGGATCTGGGTCAAGGTCATTCAGGGAACTTTGTACCAGACTGTATTTACTTGCCATCATGAGCTGTCGTGACGCCGTCCAGCGTTTCAGAAGCTGAGCATAGAATGCGACGGAGGACTCACAAAGGTCGTATTCGTCCGAGAAGGCACTCGGCTCAAAGTCAGACAGAAATGGGTCCAGTTTCAGTGGTGACTTGGCGAAGTTCTTCTGCCTGCGGGATCCATGGTGCCGTGGAGAGGTGTTCGTGGTCGCTTTGCTGCCATATACCGCAGGATCCGGCCCCAGCGAGCGGACGCGCCGCCTGCCGTTGGTCTGATCCACGACGCCGGGGTGCGCAAAGCTGACGGACGCTGGCTCGGCCTGTGTGCGAGCAGCGAGGAAGCGGTCGGGGAAGTGGATGCGGGCAGGGTGTACAGAGTCTGGCATACGGGTTGGGCACAAGAGCCTTCTCACGGACAACGCGTATTAACACGGTGGCTACACTAGTCACTATTTACACTCGTCGAGCATGCATGTGCGCAGTCCTCGAAGACGTTGACATACTCCTCGAGCGACTAAAAGGGTTGAGACGCTCGAGAAAAGAGACCTTGGATGGCTTTTCCTTGGGAACCAGCGGAATCGGAGCCAGAGAAAGCGTCCTCGACCAGTGTCTCTGCGCTTCCGTGGGTTGGTGATCTATGAAACGACTGAGCACTTATCCATCCCATTTGCTAGCGCGGCAACTCACGTCCCGCTGGAAAGACATAGAGACGCTCGGAATCACGGGGTCGATGTTGCCATGAAGGGTCAGTATGAGCTGTCGTCCGCGTCGGCATGTAAGATTGATTGGCACCAATTAGAGGGACCCATGCAGTCGGAGTATGAGGTGGCAGACTGGAGATGGACGTATGAATCCGATGCTGACGCTTATCAAATGATGTACGACGTTCTGGTCCCTGTCGCTCCCTGGCACGCTGCTGATAATACAGTGCTCGCTCAGCATCTTCTCGGTAAGCTCTATCTGAGATGTTCAATGTCAGGACCTATACGTTTGAGAGGGGTCACCCCAGCCACAAAATGCGCACCGACATCCCTCCGCGTCACCGTCTCTGCGGTAGCTCCCCTTTCAACGCCATGCCACACCGTATTGAACCGATGGTGCGGCGTGGCCTTCATTCTCTCCCGAACCTCGACCCAGTTTTCCATTTGATGAAAACATCTTCGACCCTGAAGAGGAATGATGTCGGACTCGGAATAGTGAACATAACGGGAGGTAGGCATGGTAGTTGGGGAGGTGAATGATACGCTGTCTCAACACACCAACACTCCTTTTATAGGCTCATTTTAGTCTTTGAGATGTCTCCGCTCTGCGGTGTGGCGGGTGTGACAAGAGCGACCATCGTGAAAGCAAGCCGCAAAAAGCAGAACAATGCAACCGCCACTTACCACTCTTTCGATCAATGGGCCAATCTCATTTGCATCAGGGCTGTGGTGGGTATGGTCTGCAGGAGCTAGTCGATTCGCTCAGTGGCGATGCGTTGACGAACGATAGGCCTACGAAATGGACAGTATGGGAAGAGTGGACAATGGCGAGACTACACAGAAGTGACCGGTACTCATGAACGCCACAATGACGAAACGGTTGGTTACCGGGGCATAGGACGTCCAGGCTGTGCCCTTCGCTTCATAATGACACGCCCAAGCATTGCCACAGTGAACGCTGACAACGAGTACCTGTGGGCCAGGAATCAGCCACGCACGCACGTGAAAGTAAGACATTCGCGTACCAAGTAATCACGTACGATAGATGAGCATTGCGCACATCAACTGTAGCTGGGCGTCCAACTGGTATACCTTTACTGAGGTAAGAGGCTTCTTCGCCTGCATGACCGTCTGCAACCCATGGATTCCAGATCACCTTACAACTCTAATGGTTACTCACCGAATATTTGCTCGATGAAAACAGGCTGGACACCAGCAGCTTCTCCTCCAGCCGATGCGGCCATAGAGTCGATATCTGCCCAGTACCACTTACCCTTGGCGGGCTGGTTGTCTGGAGTAAAGGAATTCCGCGTGTGGGACGTTCGGAGCATGCCTAGCACCTCCACATCGCCTTCCTCACCGCGGACATGGTTGTCGGCGAGATCCTTGCCGACGAACCCACGGTCGACGAGCACAGTAGAACCATCGGTCCTCACCAAAGGCGTGACGACGTGGTAGCCATGGGTGCCGTCACGGACACGGGGACCCAGCAGCATTGTATGTGCATGATCCCAACGACCTCGGAGTAAGACGCGACGAAAGGCGAATTCTGGTATCACAGAGACACTTGCAATACAGCGGTTCAGAGCCAGGTCGATCTGGATGGGATGTAATCGCACTTTATTCGTTTTGGAAGAAGGATGGGGTCACGCTGCAGCTTTTCCTCCAGCTCGTCAATCAGATTGATCTTCCACTGAAGGCGTTGCAGTTGCCATGTCCCCAAGGCGAATGTGAAAACTGGAATGAATCCCAGAACCAGGATTGTCGGGCTCGCCCAGGAGGCTTTCTTTGCGGTGTAGCCAGGTCCCAAAGACTCGCGCGTATGCAGCAGACGCAGATTTCTGCAGCGCTGGGTTGGCCTCAACGTCGGCAACGCACATCTGGAGAACCAGCTGCGAGACATGGCAGCGCCTTGGTAGCGAGCTGGGTGGTTTCAATTCCCACGAGTGCTTCATGTCAACATCACTGCGCATTTCTCTGCGTCCATCCTAACATCCAACAGCGATTCATCGGACGACATGCAAGTAGCACCTCAGAGGCAGACTCGTCCCACACCAGCTGACGATCCTGCTCCAGGTCTTACCGCAGACGTCCTGGCTTCGACATTGATGGCGCTGACGAGGTGCATTATCCCACCCGCCCAGTCGACAAAGACAAGGCCGAGCAGGAGCTGGTAATCAATATAAAGAAAGCTACCAGTCCAGATGAGACCGCCCCAAAGCAGAAGCATGTCCGGAGTACGTTCGCAGCACTCTTGCCTCCCGTCTCCCATAGGCTGACTTGTCACAGAATGCATCGTGTACACCTGGGACTACCACAGCTCAATATCTTTCTGGAGTGGACTACGAGTTCAGCCTATATTATCCGACGAAGTTCAGACATTCAAGGCGCTCATCACCGTCCACAAAGTCTTGCAAGAGGGACATCCTAACGTGCGTCTCAAACCCGGAGTCCACCGAAGTTCATCGCATCTCATTCGTGAGAACACAGACTATCAAGGAGGCTCACGGTCAGACGGGATGGCTTGAGACTTGCGCTCGTACTATTTCTACTGATGGCCAGCGAGGTCCGTTCCGTTCCGTGTTCCGCACCGGAGTCGTCTAAACCGATGCTAGGATACGGCTCTCTAATTCGAACATACGTCCAATTCATTTTGGCTAAGCTTCGCTTCCACCGTCTCCGTCCAGAGTTTAATGGTTTATTCGAGTATGAGGAGTATATCTCCCTTAAGGGGATTGACGATCCTAATGAAGGGTAAGAATCATGCCTGACGCGCTACTCAACGGCTCAAAATCCCATAGATATGAGACTATTACTGATCTTATGGGCTTGCAAGATCAGATCGAGTCATTCCAAAGGATGGTTTTCGCCCACTTCAGGCATTCAGCCAATAACGAATGTCGAATATCATCCTTGGTACCACTCGTCAAGGAGAGTTGGGGTATTTATAGGTTCATAACGAGTATGCTGCGAGCCCTGTACCGACGTATGGTTTCCATCACTTTTCAAAGTAGTCGTGGTTGACCCCTCCCCACAGGGACGACTGACCACGAGGCACTAGAGCCGCTGCGCGAACGTTTCAACGCCCAGCACTATAATTTACGCAAATTTTACTACGAGTGCTCCAATCTTAAGTATCTAACTGGCCTCATCAATGTGCCAAAGCTTGGTCAAGTTAGTACTTTTGCGTCGTAATTCATCCGTCGTTAATCATAATAAACTGCTAGGAGCCACCCAACCTTTTCGATTCTGGCGATACTCCAGATCTCCCTGCACGACCGAAGACTAGTGCAACATCGGCCCCTCCACCGGCCCCATCCCCGGATACTGCGGCTGTTAGCCAGCAAGCGCGGATGTTGAAGGAATACGAAGACCAGCAGGCCGCTTTGCGTGCCCAACGAGAAGCTGAAGAGCGGCAGAGGTTGGAACGTGAAGCGCAACAGCAGCACGAGTTCGAACAGCGCCAGCGCGAACAGGCAGAGCGGGAACGTCTCGCACAAGAACAACTGTTGCAGCAGCAGGTGATGCAGTACAACAACCAGGCTGCTATGCAGGCGAGTGAGTTCCAAAAGGAGTTGCTCGCCATGAGGGGTCAGTACGAGAGGGACCAGATCTTGCTTGAACAGTACGATCATGTAGGATTTCTTCTCTCATTCATTTTCACGGCAAGCTGATGTCTTGGGTGTAGCGTGTCAAAGCACTGGAAGGAGAGCTGGCCGCGAGCACCGCAAATATTAACGCGCAAATGGCCTCAAAAGACGAGTTGATCAAGCAATTGCAGGACCAGGTGACACTCTGGCGAAATAAGTACGAAGCGCTGGCGAAGCTTTACAGCCAGCTTAGAACGGAACACTTGGACATACTTGCGAAATTCAAGCAGATGCAGCTCAAAGCCAATTCTGCCCAAGAAGCGGTCGATCGTATGGAGCGCATGGAGAGGGACTTGAAGTCAAAGAACTTGGAGCTCGCGGACATGATTCGTGAGCGTGACAGGGCTCGCTTTGATGTTGATCGCCAGAAGTCGTCACACAAGGACGAGCTTGAGCGGTTGCGTCGCGACCTCAGTTTCGCCAATGAACGAGCAGAAGATGCAGCACGATCAAAGAGTTCTGAAGTATCCGGCGTTCTCAGCAAGTATAACCGTCAGCTGAATGAACTCGAGGGATCCTTGAGGGTAATTGATTCTCCCATGGTCCCACGAAATACTAACGAGTTCGTAGGCGAAGCAACTTCAAATCGATGATTTACTGGTCAAACTCAACAATGCCAGCGGCGATTTGGAACGCTTGCGCGAGGAGAAGGATCAAGAAATCATGATTCTTCAAGAGGGTATGGACAGTACTATCCAACAGTTATCGGAGGCACAGCAGGTAAGCACGCACCAGTTTTGTGCATTCCGCAGCAATCGATTTGACATCTTGCCAAGAACCAAGGTCTTACTGAGGAGTCTACCAATGCCCAGATCGATACCCTTATCTTGGATAACCGTAAGAAGTTGAACCAGATCATCGGTGCGTCCATGGTGCGCCGGCCGGTATTTATGTTAGCTTACCGCTGTGCAGATTCCATCTTGCAAGCATGCGTGCAGAAGGTCGATGATGCAATCTACGAGCTCGAGTCTCCTTCCCAGGCTGGCAACATCAACTCGACACCAGAATACACCTTGTCCATGATTGAGAAGGCCATCAACAACGCCACGGATTTTGCCACCATCTTCAATCTTTACCTTGGAGGCGACGTTGGCGGCGATTATGTTGATGTGATCAAGGGCGCCAACGAGCTCGCTCAGGTTCTATCAGACGTTCTAATCAACTGCAAAGGGATCACTCGACTTGCCAACGATGACGATGCTTCTGACAAGATCGTCGCCATGGCCAAGACAGCTGGCGATGTTGGATTACGGTTCTTCCTCAACCTTCAGTCGTACAAGCTTGACTTGCTGCAGCCTGCCCAGCGCAAGGAAGTTGCCATGCGCAACAACAGCGAAGCCAGAATGGCTCTCACCCGCTTGTCAGAGGTCGTGGACACGTTGGTTCCGAAGGGTTCGAAAGGAGGGGCTCTTGCAAAGACTAACGGGGACATTGGAGACATCGTCGAACAGGAGATGCTCAACGCGGCTCAGGCCATTGAGGCTGCCACCCAGAGGTTGCAAGAACTCATGTCTCGCCCACGCGACTCTGCACGATTCAGCGCCGTGGACCTCCAAGTCCACGACTCAATTCTGTCAGCAGCGATGGCAATCACGAGCGCCATCGCCCGCCTTATCCGGGCCGCGACAGAGTCTCAGCAGGAAATCGTTGCACAAGGCAAAGGCTCAAGCTCCGTGCAGCAGTTCTACAAGCGCAACAATAGGTGGACGGAAGGGCTCATCTCTGCTGCGAAATCAGTCGCGTTCGCTACGAATTTACTGATCGAAAGTGCCGATGGTGTGCTGTCCGGTACACACTCGCTTGAACAGCTCATCGTTGCCTCCAACGAGGTGGCTGCGGCGACCGCCCAGCTCGTGGCTGCGTCCCGCGTCAAGGCGAACCTCATGTCGAAGACCCAGGAGCGACTTGAGCTCGCCGCCAAGGCTGTCACTGAAGCGTGCAAAGCGCTGGTCAGGCAGGTCAAGGCCATCTCCGCGAAGCGGGTACAGGAAGAAGAAGTAGACTACAAGAATATGGCCGTCTTGGAGTTCAAACGGCAGGAGATGGAGCAGCAGGTCGAGATTTTGAAGCTTGAAAAGGAGCTTGGGGCTGCGAGACATCGTCTGGGTGCGATGCGGCGTGCTGGGTACCACACGGAAGAGACAGACTGATGGCCGGTTGCCTACGGTAGCCCATATCTATTTCTCCATTCTCTTTTCCGCTTCTTTTCGGTCGATAATCTACATGTAATATTATCCCATGTCTCGGCAAGGCGTACATGATCTCCTGCGAGATGCCTGCAAAACCTTGCCAAGTCGGAGCGTGAAAAACACATACCACAAATACCAATGGCGTGTGCACTTGTACCTATCGGGCAGCTAATTGATCTCGGCCGACTGGATCGAACAAGTGATAGCCGGCATAGCGGCCGCCTCGGTATTGAGACGGCCCGCGTGATTTGGGTCGGAGGTCCTAAGACACGAAACGTACGGGTGCCCAAATCCTTTTTTCAAAGAAATAACCTCTCGAAACGAAAGAAAATTAGGTCAAGCGATAAGAAGGCTAACCAGGCTATGAAGCCGTGTGATGGGAGGAAGGGAGGGTTTTCTTTTTTTTTTTTATGGTGTTGTTGGTTGGTGTGTTAGAGAAGAAAGCAAGAAAGGGGAGAGGAACTAAATGGAGGCATGCGGGGGGTCATGGATGGAACGGCCATGGAACAGGAGAGTTGGGAGAAGGGTAGGGTGTAGGCGAATGTAGTGCTGCCAGGTGTCGGAAGTCCATCAGCCGAGTGCTTGAATGTGGGCAGGAGAGACGCCGGATAATGAAGCAGGCTAGGTATGTGTAGGGAAAGCGGTAGCTTACCTGGTTACGACTTGTGCTGAGCAAGTAGTGGTTAGAGGTCAAGAGAACTCTATTGTGGCGCATACTGCAGCCAGTCTTATATACGTTACAGAGTGTGTGACATGTCACAAATGTGACTTGCTAACTACTGTAACGGAGTTCTACATAATGTAGTAAATAAATAACTACATGGGAATGTAAACTTATACATAGCGCGTAACACCATGTTCAACACCGGAAGCTGTGAGGGAGGTAGTGTTACGAATTAAGGAGCGTGCTGCCGAGCACCACCCTTACCCTACCTCTTTCTACATAGATGTTTGGCTAATGTTAAAGACTGTGAAGAGCGAGTTCGGAGGTACTGTTAGAAGCGTGGGAGCGGAAAGCAAC
>JBBPOI010000098.1:0-29988 GCA_038091355.1 Phylloboletellus chloephorus | reverse complement strand
AATCGACGACAGGCCAGATGGGCTCAGTACCTGTCTCGTTTTGATTATTTACTAGTAAAGAAGGCTGGTACCTCTATGGGAAAAGCCGATGCGCTGTCCAGACGAGAGGATCATGCCGTCGGCATTGAAGAAGATAATAAAGGGATGCAGGTCATTCCTGATTCACGTATTGCCCGTAACGAAGTCACAAGGGTGGCCGGGCCGGAAGAAATAATTCTCCAGCGGGTTAAGGACGCCCAGGAAAAGTCCAACAAATCTCAGAGTTTGGAAAAGGATGAAGACGGTATCCTCACTTTAAATAATAAGATATATGTCCCTGCCGAGGATGAGACTGTGGCAACACTAGAGTCTAATAAAGACCCTGCGCGCTCACACTATACCTCAACTGGTAGACAATAGTTCGAACCAAGCTTATAGGCCAAAACCCACAAGAACTTGACTAGAGTTCTTGGGGCGTATTCATTCATCCTTATATACTAAAGCTACATGGTCCGTGCGCATATGCGCAGCATATTACTAATACTACCTATGATAAGAGCGAATATTGCTATTCGCTTGCTATACTTGTTATCTATGCTACAAGGTTCAATGTGATTACGTGAAATGGTGAAATATGTGAAGATGTGATATCGTGAAGGTGTGAAGAGGTGAAAGGGTAAGGAGATAGATAATTCCCACGGTCACGTGCATGTTCCCACGGTCACGTGACTGGAAAACGAATATTTACTGAAGGAGCGCTCAGCAGCTCAACTTCATAAATATGATGAAAATAAATATTATCCACCAAGACAGGGGCTTAAAGCGAGCGCACAGCAGCTCAAGCTTTGTGTTTCTAACACATAAGGTGAAGCCAACATCCCACCACCCCGAAAAGCTAACTCCACCCTCCGGAGCTGACCCGGGCCTTGCCTGACAGTTCGGCACCTCCGCTTTGTGCCGACCTCTGACCCTCCGTTCTTGTGCAGCTTAGCAGTTGCTTTCCGCTACTACGTCCTTAACAGTACCTCCGAACTCTCGTCTTTCTATCTGCCTCAGTCAGTTTAACAATGATAAGATGTACTGTCTGTAACAGTAAACAAGTGGATTAAGCTGGGGATTATCTATCATATATGATTCTTTATATACCCCATACTACTGCACATAGACCAAGCTGTGCATGGGAAATAGAAGGTACTAATTAGAACATGTGTCAAATGTGTGTGAAATAGAAGCGTAATAGAAGCAGTAATTAAGGAGGTGTGTATGCCTCATGTTATTAATAAAGCCGAGACTAAGAACACGTGTTAGGTCATGTGATATGCTTATGTAGTAGATAAGTAGTATGCTGGGTTGAGTGTTTGATCCCAGCCAAGTCCAACTCTCTTACTAGAGGGGTGTTTGTCTGCATAGGAAAAGTAAAGTGTTATACCATCTATTGGAGTTTAGTGCGCCCCAGTAGTTAACTAGTGGAGTCCCTGTGGCGCAGGTCCTAGATCTGTAACAGGGATTGCAAAGGTGTTTATAATAGTCCTGATCTTGCTTCTTAGCAGAGGTCATTGTCAGCTCTTGGTTGACATCTCCGCCTCAAGAACACCTTGAAGGCCAGCTTTAGTTATCTCCAAGTCTATGGTCATTCCTACCTGGACCAAGTGTAACATAATCCCCAGCTTAATCCACTTGTTTGCTTTAGCATCAAGTCCATTGAATAGTAGTTAGCATGTGAGCGTGACTTAGCTAGTAGTTGTATTTCAGGGTCCCTTGGTAGCACTTCGGTGTTAGCAACTGATCCTTTCTCTTTGTTACTTGTTTCCTTGCCAGTCTGCAGCTTACTGTGAAAGCCTACACCTTTGTATAGGTCTCTTAGGGTTTAGTGCACCCTTCAAGTCAAGTAGTTGCAGTCCATGTGGTGCTCATCTTAGGACTTGTAACATTGCATAGTGGTCCATCCAGAATTTTCTGGTCCAGTTCCTCCAATCCTCTTTAGGGTCAAATTTATCACACCCTTCATTTATTTCTCTCTCCTACTGCCCTGAGTGGACTAATCCACTAGGGAAGGCAGGAGACCACCTACAGCATGAAGGCAATTGGCACAGTGCTTGCCAACAACCCAGAGCTGCTGAAGATCACAGCCATAGCTGAAGAACTCAACGTCTGATGGACCAGGGAGAAACTTTGCATGTGAGGAGGGGCCTACACCCACCCAGGAGAAGGCCCCCCCCCACAACCCAAGCAAGTTCGAATGCCCTGACTGGGTCACACAGAGGATCACAGGTGCAACCCTCAAGGTTACTTGTGAGAAGTCCATGGGAACGCCCCAGGTAAGTCCAGTTTTCATTAGTCTGGACTGGCTGATAAGTCCAGTTGTTTTAGCTCAACCTGTCCATGCAGTGCATGCTAGTACGCCCGCGCACCAGTCTTCGACCATGTCGCTTGACAAAGTGTCCAAGGTGGAAGTGCCTAGGAAGCCTGGCGGGAAAAAGAGGTTTAACGAAACGTGCCATATCTGAGGGAAAAAAGAGACAAAGCTCCCCATTTCAACAGAGGGCAAAGCTCGGCAACGGCCGAAGCAGGTGGTCGGAAAAGGCGACGCGCACATCACGATACGGGGAAGGAGACCACACGAATTCTCGTGACGGGGTGAGGATGGTGATAAGGCGTCGGATACGCCGTGGTATGGAGGGACTGACGTTCGACTAGGAGAAGAAACTGCCAATCAATGCAGGCATTTGCGGGCGTGGAGGGAAAGGAAGCACATCGCGGAGACTCAAAGAAGCGCGCTCGTCCCGATTTGGTCTCGAAGAACACTGACATGTCTCAGTTGTACGTAATCGGTAACCGGACAACACGAGATGCCGGAGACCGGAGAAATCACGAGGTTGCCATGACAGGAAATCAGTACATTGCTATTCAATGGAATGTATTTCAGTCGGTAAATATGTACCCAGACATTTCAAACTTGGCTACCCCCATGATGGTTTCTGCACCCCCTCTGCCAGAGAAAATCGACTTCACGTCCCAGTCGGTTTCTGTTCCCGGAACCAAACGGCCTGGTCAGACTGGTCCGTCTCCTCTACTCCTTCTGCGAGCACTGTTGCTTACTCTCCCCGTTCAGCACACTATCGCAATGGTGAGTGTCTCCACCTGCACGAACATCAATGCTCTGACGACCTCCTAGCCTTCTTCGGACTGCTTGATGTTGACACACCCACAGTCCTCAAGACCCTGCCAGACGTTTTTGACAGTGGCTATAGCAGGAACCCAGATGCCAGACTCCTTGGTCATAGACCTGTCGTTTCTACACAGCCATTGAAGTTCGGACCGTACATATGGCAGTCGTACAAGCAAGTGGATGCCAGGAGGCGCAAAATCGGTAGCGCGTTGCATAAACTCTTCAAGTCAGGCCAGCTCAAGGCAGAGGAATTGGAAACAGTCGGCATTTGGTCGCAAAATCGACCAGGTAAGTGGTGGTGGGGGGGTGCTCTGGAACAGCGGTAACCCCATGAATAGAGTGGCAGCTCGTTGAATATGCTCTGCATGCCTACGGCAAAGTCGGCGTCAGCCTGTACGACACCCTCGGGAAGGATTCAGTCGGTAGGGACAGAACTGTATTGATGAATGTCTCTAATCCGCTCATCTTTCATAGAGTTCATGTACGGGTGATTTTGGGTGCTTGGCTATCACTGAGCTCACCCCGATTACAGCATCAACCATTCTTCACTCTCCATCGTATTCACCACTGCAGGCCACATACCGACGCTTCTCAAGATGTCTTCGAAAATTCCTGTTCTCAGGATCATCGTTTCGTTTGACCCATTAGACCAGCAAATGCACAATGCGCTCGTCTTGTGGGGCGAAACTGTTGGTGTGCAAATAAAGCAACTGAGCGAGAGTGCGTTTCTCCCCTTCTTCTCCCCTTCGACCACTCAACGTTAATCCTCCAGTTGAGAGCTTCGGTGAAGCACATCTCACAGACCCTCTGCCTGCGTCGACTGACCAGATCTCGTCGTTGTGCTACACCTCTGTATGTCTTTCCTTGTCCAAGTGACCTCGCCCTCATCCCCAACTATTCCAGGGAACTACAAACCGTCCCAAAGGTGATACCACCTGCCTAGCAATTGATTGGATTCTTTTTCTAATATTCTTGCAGGAGTTGTTCTTACTCATGGAAACCTCGCGAGCTCGGCGTATTCGAACATGTTTGGGATAAACTATGCTCCGAATTCCTGTCTTCTATCATATCTCCCCTTGGCACACATATATGAGGTAACTATCCATGCTTTTGTGCCATCGCCTCTCTCATGAATTCATTTCAGCGTGCGATTGAATTGGCCACCGTCGCTATCGGTGGATGTATCGGATTTTTCACTGGCGATCCTTTGAGACTTCTTGAAGACGCACAATTTCTGAAACCCCATTTCTTCCCATCTGTCCCACGTGTGCTCAACCGATTGTACCAATCAGCCATGGCCGCTGGCAATGTACCGGGTCTGAAGGGAGCGTTATTCAGAATGGCCGTGCAAGCCAAGCTTGATAAATTACATGCGACTGGTGAGGATACGCACCCATTTTGGGACCGAATAGTGTTTAGCAAGGTATGTAATATTCTGGATTAAATGTGTGCTCTGATACAATCCTTTGGTCCAGATTCGAGCCGTCCTGGGTGATAATTTGATGCTAGTCAGCACAGGCTCAGCCCCGATAAGCGCAGAGGTGGTTGACTTCTTGAAGATCGCGCTTTGTTGTGAAGTCGCTGAAGGTACGGACTCTATTCTTGTCTCTATACATCTCTCAATTCCTGTCGTTTATCAGGGTGAGCCTGAAGGTTTTTGGTCGAGTGTCGAAGGTTAAAATCCTTGTCAGGTATGGCATGACGGAGAACTGCGGTACCTGCGCACACACCTTTCGCGGCGACCCCTGTGGTGGAGGTACCATTGGGCCTCCCCAGCCTGTTAACGAATTGAAACTCGTCGACGTGCCTTCAATGAACTACACGGCCGAAGACAAGCCCCACCCTCGTGGAGAGCTCTGTGTCCGTGGCATAAACTGCTTCATCGCATATTACAAAGGTACGTATACCTACCCCACGGCGCGAGCACAAGTTCATACGTCTTCAGATGAAAAGAACACCCAGGATACCTTGAAGGATGGGTGGCTACACACGGGTGACGTTGCGGAAATCGACAGTCACGGTCGCTTCAAGATTATTGACCGAGTCAAGGTGTGCATCCCTTCATCTCTCCGTTTGCTATGCACCCACGCATGTGGTCTGCACCGTTAACGCACCGTTACCTATCTGAAGAACATCATGAAGCTCGCACAAGGCGAGTACGTTGCACTTGAGAAAGTCGAGAACACATACTCTGCCTGCCCGATCGTACAACAGATCTATGTACATGGCGACTCCATGCAGTCCTACCTCCTCGCTGTCGTCGTCCCCGACCCTGTAGGCCTCGCCGCCTTGGCGTCCGCGATAATTGGGAAGAAGATCATTGCCGATGACGCCGAAGCACTGAAAGAGGCAGTAAAAGATCCCAGGGTGATCCGGGAGGTCCTCGACCTGCTGACCAAGGAAGCGAGTAGGAACCAGCTTGCTGGGTAGGGATGACCTTCGAACGCTTTCTCTGACCACACATTGATCGTTCATTCCCTTCTTTCGCCTCTAGGTTTGAGTTCGTCAAACGTATTCATCTGAGCATGGACCCTTTCACCGTCGCTGACAACACAATGACGCCGACGCTCAAGCTGCGTCGCAAGGACGCCTACGCCAAGTACCAGGCCGAACTCGACGCGCTGTACGCACTTGGCGAAGTGAACGGTCAACCAAGCAAACTATATCGTTTGTGACTGGTCGAACCCATTACAATTTATTCTCGTCACCACGTTGTATCCTCCTTAGGAAATCTATCGCCGGGTGTGGCTCGAAGCAAAACAATGGCATTGCACATTTTCTATGGCCAAGCGCATTCGAGCTGCTGCGTATAATGATAGAGTTGAAGATGTTGACAAAAGCGAAGGAAAAGTGAGAAAGAATGCAAGTCGTAGGCTGTTGATGAGTGGTCGTCAAACGAGAACAGGGTGATCACGGGACGGTTTTCTTGCTGTGAAGCAAGATTTTGCGTGAAATGGTAGTACTGAAGTATGCCAGGGAGACCATGATGACAACCCACAGATGGCCTCCAAGGAGGTGATTATCGATGGACAACGCGAACAGTGAGCTGAACACGAAGATTAAGCGCCCGATAGACATCGTTTGGAGAACACGATGCTTCACCTGACCAAGAACGGGGAAAATGACCGTGCTAAGCACATGGCAAATTGCACGATGCCATTCGATTGACCTAAAGATGCTGGTGTCGGCGCATTCTCTTTGGTGAGGAGCATGCTAAGCCTGTGCCAAGCAATCAGCCCACCATTTTAAGATGCAAAGAAAAGTACTCACGAAAAAGCGAGACTAGCAACCTTTGAAAGCGCGAGAACCATTGCGATGCCGGTCCAGAGGGTAGCAGTGGTATAAACATCAAACTGGCCGGTCCTCTCATCGACACCCCTGCGCGCGATAGCGTTCAAGACAGGAAGTGCGATATAAGTGTATGGCCACAATCCCATGCAGAGGTTGTACATCTTCGCACAGTCAAACGTGCGCAACAGGTATGACATGATGAAGACCTGAATGGCGGCGGCTATGGCGCCTGCGATTGCTAATGAGTAACCAATTTGTGATGCCTAGGGGAAAAAAAAGAACTGAAGTCACGGAGGAAGCTAGGCGAAGCTCACTCACAGAGAAAGCTAGACCACCGCTATGAACGGGAGAATAACAAAACAAGACAAACACCACGTCGAAAGCCGTTGCAAGGAAGCTCAGCGCAAAGCCAGACACTGACAATGCCGACATGATGGGCAAAGATAACAATTGCCTCACACACATGGGCTCGTCAGGGGTCACTGGAGGGAGACGAATTCATGTTCCGTATGTGTGGTACAGAGGGGTCCTTCTCACTGTTTTCCTTACGTTCACTGGGAAGAGTCTGTTTGGAGATGGTAGTGAGCATGACCAGGAATGGTGAATTGAAAGTGAGTTGATACCTCTTCTAGGAAAGCATAGCCGAGGATGACGCCAATGACGGCAACGAGGGCGGCGATGAGGCAAGGGAGAAAATAGGGGTATTCCCTCCAGAATCCGTAATCAAAGATGTCTGGGTACTTGCGCGCGGGATGGGAAAATGATCCACCGATCAGCGGGCTGGAGAGAGATGAGAAGTATTGGTTTGATGGGGGACAGAGAACTAACCCAACGACGGAACCTAGAGGCCAGATAAGACCGTAAATAGGAAACGCAACCGCTTGGTTACTGGCGTCAGTAATCTCGCCAAGGACGGAATGGATGACAGCGATGTTTCCAGAAAACAGTCCGCCTGCGGTGACCGTGAGGGAGGGACGCAAAGGAGGACAAGAGGGATTGACCGATGCATCTGGCAAGGAGGACTGCGGCCAACGATCTTGACAATCCGAACATCAAAGTTGTGGTCGCGAGGCCGAGGATACCAACGAGGATCACGGGACGACGACCGATGAGGTCTGATGGTACGATTGTGAGAGCGCGAAGAGCGGAGACGGGGAGAAGGCGGACCAGAGAGGCGACCCCACTGATATATGGAGGTAAGCTGCGCGACGGCAAATGTGCTCTCCTGGGGAAGGTGAGAGGGAAGACGCGAGAAGGGAACGGAACGCACGACAAGGCCGCTGTAGAAGCCAATGCGGGAAGGATCGTCGGTGAGGCGGAGGTCGCTCATGAACTCGTTGACGTAGGGGAAGAGCTGGGTGAATGCGATCGGGTCGACGAGCCTGACGGTGCAGAGTACGGCGAGCTGGCGCATCGGGAGGGGCGTGGGGCGAAGGGGGGGATCCTGTGGCTGGAGGTGGAGGAGGGGACTCGTCTCGTCGGGAGGGGAGGAGGCCATTGGGCGGGGGGAGGAGGGAGATCGCGGTATTTATCGGCGAGGACTGGAATCATTGGACGCGCGAGTCGAGACGAGACAGGGGCCACATGTCCAAAACAGTCGTGTCCCAAACACGCACACACACACGCAGTCTCGCCCGAGCTCAGCGCACGTGCCGGTGTCCGCCTCGGCTCTCTCACCATGAACCTTGATGCCGACGATGCGCCCCTCCTCGTCGCCCCCCGACCCGTCCGTCTTGCCGCTGCGTATCCCCACCTTCCCCGTGCTGCACAGCTCAAGATCGCCCCGCCTCCCCACGACAGGCCGTCCGAGCATGCGGAGAACATCGACGACTCCAAGCTCTTGTCCCGCAACCAGTCCGCGGCCCCGGACAAGGAGTCCTGCTCCCCCCGCTCCTCCCCCCGGTACGTCCTCCTCTCTTGTGTCCGATTCTGTCCTGATCCGTCCCTCCCACAGCTCCAGCCTTCCATCAGAAGCGCTCGAGGAGTTCCTCTCCATCCTCCGTCCCGCCATATTCCCGCCTTCCTCCCCTGTCCTCCGCCCACGCAGGAATGGCGCTCTCTCCCTCCCCGCCTTTGGTGTCTCGTACAAGTCAAGGACAAGGATAGATCCTTCCTTCGCCAGGCCGGAGCAACCCATTTCATCCCTCTCCGAGGAAGTCGACTCTGGCAAGCTGACTCCTACCTGCTCGCCGGAACCCCTCACCGAGCATCTCACCGGAAACTGGGATGTCTTTGGCCCAGAGATCACCTCCAGATGGCACGCTCAAGTCCTTGGTATGTTGTCCACTCCCTCTCCCCTTCGGTTCTCTTCATCCCACATGCGTCTTCAGCTTCTCCCATCTCCCGGATGCATACTCGCAACCCCTTCCCCCGTCATGCCTCCCAGGACATCACGCTCTCCCCCATCCGCTCTTCCCCCACATTGACATCCACCCCTGTGTCTCCTGCTGCCATCCCCCTTCCCACTCCCTCCCCCGACGAAACCCCCGAAGCGTTCTGAGAATCACTCTCCCTTCTCCCCGTCTGTGATATGCCCTCTCGTCCGACCCTATGTGCTGCCATTATCGCTATGCGCCCAAGTCTATGGCTCCACGTTGCCATTTATGCCAGGTTGACTCCCGCGCCCGCTGGACTCATCCTCGAATCGTTTGCTATACTACAACCTCGTCCCTTCTTTCTTCCTCTTCCTTAATACTGCAAGCTCCAGATCGGTCGCCCCTCAGTTTGCGACCTTCAAATCCACAGTTTCTTTCCTCGGAGAACATCGTTGGCGTTAAATTAACCCAAGTGTACTACATCAGCTTCTTGTTCATATACTGATCCTGTATTAGCTCTCAGTAATGACTTGGTTCAATTCACATTATGTACCTTCTAGATGGCAGCTTTCCTGTCACGGTTAGAGTGGATCATTGTCATTCAAGTTCAGAGCATAAGTTTTTCCGTCGTCCTTGTCCTCTGACCGCACAACCATCATCTCCGTTGTCTCATTGGGGTTAATGACACGGACGCCTTTACGGATGTAATAGATCAATTGCCTGCCCACCCACGCCCGCTGTGAGGTAAACAGCTGCTCCATTACCATCGATGTAGAAGCAGTCTTCCAAGCGAATCCCGACCTAGCGAAAGATGATCCGCATCATCGGCAGGAGAACACGTTGTCTCGCGAGCAGCGCATACCTTTCCCTTGATGTAAATCCCTGGTTCGTTAGAAAACGCGTGTCCGGTCTGGATAACAGCATCAGATCCTCCCCGAAGATAGGGCGCTTCGTGAACTTCCAGACCGATCCCTGTGTTGGGTACAATCAAGTTAATCAAGGTTCAGGTCGCTTCATCAGTCACGACGATCACCATGTCCCAGTCTATGGGTAAAATAAGGACCCAGCCCCCGCTTAGTTAGTTCTGTGCGTGCGGCCTTGTCTACCTCCGCCGTGATGGTACCTGCTTTGGCGGTACGCAAAGCGGTCGTTTGAGCCGCATGCACATCCCACCACAGTCGATAGTGGTCTTCAGGTATCTGACTCTCTTCGAGCTGGAACGTCTGCACACACTGATCAGTCAGCTGTGCAAGGCAAAAGAACACTACCTCACCCTCGTGATATCGCTGTGATACCCAAACAATACACCTCCAGCGTCGATGAGAATGAGATCTGAGGTACCTAGCACACGGTCAGTTCCCGTACCATGAGGAAGTGCTGCATTCTCTTTGGTGCCAGAGTCAGAGATGAAGAAAGTGCAGGGCGAGACATGACGTACCCGCGAATAGCACCAATGCCCATCTCTCGGTCAGCCCAGCAGCCGCCAATGCCTCGTGGACCATCTCGATCACCTGAGACTCGCGCATACCGATGCGCATCTGTGCTTGAACGGCACGGATCGCAAGTACCGTTACCTTTGGGCTGTAAAGCATCCGCAGGACATCGCCGCCGCACAGGACGTACCTCGTTCGCGCACTTGAGCAGGGCGATCTCTGAAGGCGACTTGCGCTCACGCAACGAGGTGATCGCGGGCGGGGCAGAAAGTACTCTCAGGCCTGGTGCCGCCTTCTCGAGACCATCGACGATGAAATGCCGGGTCATCCCATCGACGTAGATGGGTCCTCGGCCGGATGTTGGGAGTGCGCTCACTGCGACGGTATACGGGTCGTCGTCTTCGTGCCACGCCACATAAGCGACATCTACGCCGGGAGGGTTCAGCAGCCTTGCACGGGCCTCTTCGAAGGAGGGCACCAAGATCGTGAGCTGAGCCGATACCTCTCTGTCATCAACGAGCGGAGACACCATGAGCAGGAGAGGCCGTTCGGAGAGAAACCATGAGGCACCAGAGATGTTGCCGAAGAACAGCGCGCTGGCGCCCGGTTCGGCGATGTAGGCGGACGCGTTCAGCGCGTGGACAGCGTGAGCTAGCCGACGCTGCCGTTCGAGGAATTCGGTGGCATGTATCGGTTGGGCAGCCTTGCAGTGCGCTGCGAGTCCCTCCCAGGGGTCTGCGCGAGTGGGAGAGGTGGTGTGGATTGGGAGGGGGAGGAATGGCGTGGATAAGAACAGCACGATGGTGATTAAAACCACAAAACGTCTGTTGGGAATCAATACGGCACACGAAACGGAAGCGCCATGAGCACGTACAATCTTCCCGGGAGGGTGACACTGCCGGGTGGTTCTGATTTGCCCATCGGACGAGCCAAGTCGTGGTCTCGACCAAACGGCGGGCCAAACTGCGCCAGCACCGTTACAGCTTCCTCTCCCGAGTTCCATCATGAACGAAGCGGACACCGAAACGCTGGTGGCCATGGTGTGCAGTCTACTCACTGTCCCGCACCCCGGGCAGGACGTTGTACTCGACGCCCTCGTACGGTGCCGTGCAGATGTGCAAGCCGCCGCTGCACTCGTCGACGCGAAACACACGGAAGACACTGCCAATGCAAAGAGAAAGACACCCTCATCGGATTTGAGCGACTGGCTTGTGCCACCGCATGGAACGCCTTCGAGTTCTAAACCGCCAAGTCTCAAAAGGCGCGCCACGGAGCTGCGCGATGGTACTCCAGGTCCACGACCACTTGCAATCAAAGACACCACCCACGTTCCCGGCAGTTCTCCTGCAAAGCCTGCCGTAGATCTTATGAGCGTGCTGCGTCCGCCACCACCGTCCAAGCCATCGATACCGCGGTTGCCTCCTCTGACGCTCTCGAACCCTTCCATGGTCGTTCAACACACTCCGTGCACCTTGCATCTCTCCATTCTTCCACCAGAGCTTGCGTGCGAGTTGTTCTATGCCATGGTGGACTTATCGCAATCGTGGAGACGGAATAAATGGTGGCTCTTTGATCGTGTCGTGGAAAGCCCCCATAGAACATCATTCTTTGTTCGAAGAACCAATGGTGTGGATGACGACGAGTCATGGCAGGAGGCCGCACAATACTGGTGATTTAAATCTTGCAATCCTCTGTAGCATCCGTGCTGACTGAATTTGAGGTATAATGGGCGGCCAACACAACGCCCCGGATTCTTTCCAGAAGTCATGGAGAAAGCTTGCAAATACGTCGAGAAAGTTGTCAATGCCGAGATGCGGAAACGTGAGAGATTTCCGTTTGAGTGGATGGGCCGCCCAGGCGCAGATGGCCAGCTATGGCATGCGAACGTTGCAGCCGCGAATTGTTACGAAGGTGCACACGAAAGTGTTGGATTTCATTCAGATCAGCTGACCTACCTTGGGCCATACCCCACTATTGCGTCGTTGAGTCTTGGCGAGTAATTTATCCGTAGGACGTCGAGTGGGAAGATGACGATTTTGACTTGTATAGGGACCACCCGCATTTTTCGCCTACGAGAAGTCATCCCTTCTGATGAAATCGGCACCCGCTGTGCGAGGACGTTTAATATTCCCTTGCCTCACGGCTCTGTGAGTTACTCTGTATGTCTGACGGATTTGTTAACTAGGTATATACTCAGTTAACAATAATGCATGCAAAGTGTCAAGAGTCATTCAAGCATTCGATTCCACCGCAGCGTACTCTTGATTTGTACCGGCCTCTTTACCCTCGTCCTTCCAGACCATCTTTGCCCCCCGAGGCATCCAATTTCCGCATCAACATCACCTTTCGATTTTACCGTCCTGATTTTCAACCGAAGAGCATCCCCCGGTGCAAATGCGGTGTCCCAACTATCCTCCGGCCTGATATGAAAAATAGACATGATGGCAAAACAGATCGATACTGGTGGGTTTGCTACGCCGGTGCACAGAATGATGGCGAGGGCTGCGACTTCTGGAGGGTCATGGATATGCAGGCGGAAGGAAGGGGTTCTGCTTTTGCCGATCCCGGAAAGGTGGAGTGAAGGGCATTGCTGAATTGGAATCGGAGCTTCGGATGCCGTATCGACAAGTGGGTGCTTCCAGCCCCGTCATTATCAGTGGCGACACAGCTTTAGGCGATTCCGTGCAGAGGGTATGTAACGGCGAAGGGGACACCCGGTGGGAGAGGTTCCACGTCTGTGGTACTGAACTGACGTGGATCGTACGCGGGACACTGGACGATGTTCAGGTTTGTGTGCGGTCGGGCGTAGCTCATTCTGTTCGCCGCAGCCTATCCTCGGAGCAGATGGCAGCAAAATTATGTGAAAGTTGTGCGCTGTATTTAGCATCGAGTGTTAAAATGCTGAATCCTCACTTGTTCCAGTCATTTGCGTGACAGGCTTGACATGCGTCTTCTCTTCGTAACTTTCATTTGTGCATATTACCTCCACGTTATGGAAGCTCATGGAACTGACAATGACAGCCTTTGGGGGCGTATCATTTCATTTGCACGTCGCTGATCAGCTATGCCAAGTCACTTTTGCCCACTGCCTGAGGTGTCCGTCTAGTAATAGGGTACCCGCGAAACTGAGCAGTGGATCGATAGTCAGTCAGTCAGCTGTCTGTCGATGTCTCAACACTACTAGCAGACCCGCTGAATGAGCGGCTCTTTTTGCACTCGCTGTCTCTTCTCATTGGCTCATGGGCGTGTAAGCGAGAGCGAAAAGATGAGTTACAGCACGGGTTACCGAACTCACGTCCACCATATGGTCAGTAACTTTCTTGCCTCTGCGCTCGGCTAGGTTTGCAGATCTACTAGATTGCATCTGCAAAGTCAGCTTGTTACGTCGTCTCGTACAGCTCTCTTGCGAGCTCTCTCATTGGTGGAAATTGAACGCAAATGGAAAGACCCTGAACTAGCCGAGAAGAAACCGAGCAAAACCCGTAACGGTGCGTTGCTTTTCAGAGTGCCGATGTTCACAGTTTGGATATGATGCCAGCCTTGACAGCATATTTAATCATCTATTAGTATATTGGGTGCACCACGTCCTCGTTCTGGGGTGTCAACGCAAGGGTGCGTTGTTATTCTTGCGCACTCGAATTCCCCCTCCACTGTAGGAATGGAGTTCACCTTCTTTCCCGTCACAAGTAGCGGTCTCCAATTTTCCCACTCGACATCTTCTTGTCGATCAACTGAACCGCTTTCTGCCCATCCGGGATACGCCTCAGACTAAGCCATATCGAGGTTATCAATTTTCCCTCCGCCAGCTTTGTGACTTCTGGCTTCCGCAGGTGAACGGTCTCATTACCCCGTGTTCGCCATCCCTCGTCCGCTCCCACACCTGTCGACTTGTTTTCGTGGATCAGGATGGTCCGCGTGATATACATAATTCACTCCCGTCAGCCCAACCCCCTTCAGTCACATTGGAATTAATCAGCCACCGAAACACACGAGTTCTAGACTAGCACGCCATATCTAGGCGCTCTGTTACAACTGTTTCGGAAAATACTCCTCCCAATGGGCGCGAATGCAAAATCAAAATTCAAAAAATACAGACTCAAACATACCGGCATACTTGGTTCAAAATCGCAGGAGTCTGTCGCAAAATCAGCGCTGATGTGATGCAGCCGGGCTGACAACCACCGGTTGCGTCGATCCACAGTCAATGCTGCAGTTCTCGACGAACTCCATGATCTTGTTCGTGAAATGCCATTGAGATTGGCTGACCATCTATCATGGCCAGCCAGTCTCCACGACGGCTCTGCACGATAACTTACACGTTCTCGGCCATCGGTGCAAAGTACTCGAATGAAGCAGCCCGCACACGATGACATGACCCGAGGCCTTACCCGCCAACTCATCTTTGTTGACGATTCCTGCAAGGATCGTCTGTTGGTTCGCCTCTATAGGGGTGCACCGATTAGCGAGCTGGCTGACGAGTTCGTGACGAAGAGACGCGGAGAGCGGTGGCTACATTACGCTTGCTATTTCTGGACCAGTCAATGGTTGGTGGGTCGGCACCAGAGGCTGCGGAAACAACGCTTCTGCGTCACTGCCGGCTTCGTTATTGCGCTGCCCGAGCGGAAGACTGAGAGGTTCTCACGGGTGACGAACTCACAGCAAGCTGTCGCTGTCAGGCGGTTATTCGACGCTAGAACGGATATACAAAGACACAGCCTGATGGTTTTCTGATTTTTGGTTGCGCGTTTATAGTCGTTCTGACGAGAATTACGAGTAGCGTGATACCATGACCAAAATATCAGTTTTTATGTCCTATGGATATGCTGCGACCTAGCACAATGGAGAGGTAGAATCAAACTACATAGGAGAAGTTCCAAATGCTGATGCTGATCTCTCTCGCATATGAGTCACGTGCATATCCGCTTGTCCCCGACCTTCCGAGACTTTGCAACTCGTACAATCTTACAACACCTCTCAGGCAAGCAATGGCACGCCTTACATTCCAGACCACTTCGCCGTACAATGTGGGCACCGTTGTAAGAATGCAATGCTCTTTGAGCGTCGGAGGCACTAATTGTACATAAAGTGGTTGAAACGATGGACACCCACTCTCGGGATGTGGGGCGTCGGTGTAGGAACTGCGGCGCTGTTTGTACGCGTCGAGTTATGTGCCTTCAAATCTAGGTCTGAAATGCTCTATTTTTCAGCTGTTGTCCGTGACGCCGGTTGTCAAGAATGGCCTTCTTGTCAAGCTGCCGCTGGTGAGCTCTACTTGTTTTCTTCCACTTTTTGCGCTGATTCATACTTGACAACCAGCTTGGGGATTACTACGAAGACAATACACCCGCATCCGACAAGCCTTTCTGATCCTCTATAGATTTCTGTACCCCCCATGAACCCGTTCGACAATACCAGATCACCCTTGCTAGCATAGTTAGAGAAAGGGAGGACTCCCTTGATTAAGCTCCGGTCATCCTCTCGTTACAATTTCGCTCCATCCGAGTATCCTGCCATGTTGGTGAATATATCAATCCCGAGACATTCTCCCAACTGTTTGACGGCTTCTAACGTGCCACCTATCGGAACGTCTGGGTGTACTGGTGTCAGCATTCTACAGACTGTCCTTGAAGAAAGCGAAATGCCCATCACGTCGGTTGACATGATGGAAACCAGCATGACTTTACTCACGTATCGTCGCCATTCCAAGTTGTTTAGCTGTCTTGAGGTTCCTGGATGTACAGTGCAGCAAGTATTAACGGATGTGAATGAGAACTTACATTCCAATGTCGTCGAGGAAGATGACTTCCTCTGGATTGACGCCACTTTCTCTACAGGCATGGAGATAAAACTGTGGATCTGGCTTTCTAAAGGCTGAGGCGTTGAGTCATTTGCAGAATGGAAAGTAGGATGACAGGGCTCACCGTAAGCCTACTTGGCTAGAATCGTAAAAGTGGTCGAACAGATCGCGAAGGTGGTTTGGTATAGGCCCGTCTTTCCATCCCAGAAACTGCAGTTCAGCGTCAGGGATTTCCTCTGACGGTGACAAACCCGTGCCGCGGTATCCTCCAAAGTTGTTCGTCAGTGCTATGATGCGCCATCTATTCGCCGCTGAAAAAGACATTTCGCAACTGAGCAGGAAAGCATGTGCCATGTTGGTTACCTCGAAGCCTTTTGATTGCGGTGAGCATGTGGACATCGTAAGAGGTTGCTGATCGCATCATACGTCCAAAAAGCTAGCATATACCGCTTCGGCGATGTGACCATTCTCATGAACTGGGACTCACGTCACGGCCGTCAATTTCGAGCTGTCGAGGGAGGTTGGAACATACTGAGGGTGGAGTCTGAGGAGCAGGAGATCTGGTATTGTTGAATTGCACTTACTTAGTCGTTTCCTTGCGCAGTACTCTGTGTACCATACGTTTCCGTTTGTGGTGTCTGACAGATCATGGCTGAATGCAGCGTAGAACTCAAGCAGGGGTATCTCTCCCCGTTCAAACCTCTGCCAAGCACCAGAAGAACCGCGGGACGCTCTAGTGGTGCCGTGAGGGTCAGTAGAGCATGGGTGGGTGTGTGTGCTCACATGGATACATTCAGATAGTTGGGCGGCAAACCTTTTTCTGTCTCGTAGCCTGCAATTTCAATGAACGGGCTCCGAAGCACTACACCGCCAATCTGCGATGGCACGCAAGGTGCCGACAAAGTCTCCGTGACGCCATTGAGAATGGCCGAGTTTCACTCACATCGAACATGACGGCGGTGACGTGAGGCAGAGACATTGCTACGTGATGCCGGCGGGTGGACCGCGCTGCGTATTCTGCTCGCTGGAATGGCAAGCTTGGAGGGTTGGGACGCTACAGAACAGCGACGGCGAACGGGAGGTGCTAAATACTAGGTTCAACTGGTCGATCGACCCAACGATCAGCGGTGCGCCGCGGAGCTTGAAAAGCCCTTTCTAACACCAACGGTCGAGAATGGCGAACCCGCGTCAACGTCGCAAAGCCAAGTCTTCCACCCACAAGGCAGTCTCGCGATCCAAAAGAGCCAAGAGGCTCCTGAAGAAGATGCCAGGTTAGCCACTTAACCAAGCCACCCTTGTCCGCCGCGATCCGTGGCGCCGTGAATAAAGGAGCTGACCAGGTGCACCGTTGTAGCAATTCGCGGGCCGAAACCTTTGCGGGATGCATGGGACCCATCCAAAACCGTCCGGCAAAAGTGAGTTCACGGCGACAGATCGTCTCACGAAAATCCACATGTCGATATCCGCGTATGCTGTATGAGCATATGCCAGAAATTCTGGCTGACGGACCTTGTCGCAGTTACTTGGCCTTGGGACTCGAGCACAGGCTTAACCCGATCTCATCAGGGGGCACCGAAATCAGTCTCACTTGCGGGATGGATCGGATTGACACGAGTCCACCGAGTTCCCCGAGTCATGATGACCGACGATGCACTGTCTCTGAAGGCCCGCGAGCGGCTTGTGGAGTGCCAAAAGGCTTCGGACGAATAACTCGAGACTCGACCGGTAACGTTGTGGGCGTGGAACTGCCGGACGATGAGGAAGCAGGCCAAGAAAAGGTGATCGACGATGGAGTGACGACGGAATCGGAATTGCGGAAGTGGGCTCACGGGCGTCCTGACTCGTCGCGGGGAGCGGATTCGGGGGACGCGGACAAGACGATTGTTCAAGGTCAGCCGTCGATTGGTTGTGGATGACTTATGTGGTATTTCTCATGATATGCGGGTACGGTGCCGCCGAGATTACGTGCTGCTTCTGGCTTACTTGAACGGGGACATGTGTCAACTGCTGACGAATTGGGGCAGATCTGGAGCAGCTGGCGGGGTGTGGAGGAGAAGGGGAGGAGCGACACGCGTCTGTGGGGGAGAGGATGTGGTTGGAGCGACTCGTGAGGAAGTATGGGGACGACGTGGAGAAGATGGCACGGTGTCGGCGGCTGAATCCGGAACAAAGAACGGCGGGGGCGCTGGGGCGGGCACTGGGGAAAGCCGGGGTGTTGTGAGCGGAGGGGCAGAGTGACATGCGTAGGACATACGGCAGACCGACCGAGTGTCTCCGCATTGGGGGAAATTGCGTGACGGGATGCGCTTGATTGCATGTCACACGGGGGCTTCGATGCAGCTGAACCTGTGCACGGAAATGACGCAACGCCCGGGAGCATTTGGGGGGACGCAGGCCAGCGTCGCGTGCGGGCTGCTGGCTGCCATGTCGGCTCGCACGGGGCACACTCGACGCCAGTGCGCACTAGCATTGATTGATTCTGCGCTGTCTGCACTGACAGACGAGACGACAGACATGGACACGGACATGGACACGGACATGCGTGCGCGGGTAGTCGACCCCCCCCCCATGATATGCGCGGATAGGCTCGCCTTCGCCTTACGACATCCGCTTTTCTCGTGTCTTTTTGGCCGTTCTGTATTGGGTCAAGTCATCTCGTTCTCGGCTGTGCAAAACACGTCCAATTCCCGGAGATCAGCGTCAGCGATCCATATTGTCATCCTCAAGTCCGCACCACTTAAAACAACGCTCCCTTCCGTCATATCCGATCCTCTCTATCACAGCGCGCATCCCTCCGTCCCCTACATGTCCCCCAGAGCATCGTCCTCCGCACCTCGCACCGCCTCTGCGCCCTATCCTCGTCGCACACCCGGCCAGCCAAAGTCTTCCAGGCAGCAGTTCTCCGCATGTGGTGCATGCCGCATGAGAAGGTTCCCCATTCCCCCAAACCTCTCCCCGTGCTCACCATCTCCCAGGGTGCGCTGCGATCTGAAAGACATCCATCCCATCGCAACCCCCAACGGCGTCCAGCGTCCCTCCTGCTCCAACTGCAGAGAACGCAGCATCAAATGCGTGTGAGTCTTCCGTCCCTCGTCCCCCGTCTTCCCTCATAGCTTTCAGCGACGAGTTCGCAGAGGTCAAGGCTGTAAAGCTCCTCAGGCGCGGAAGACGACTGCAGCAAGTCGAGTGAGTTCTTGTCGTCAATTCTCAAGCCTTGCTCAACTGTCCTTTAATCTCACAGAGCTGTCTACGGAAAAGTGACAGATGATGTCTCACTCGCCTCTTCTGTCCCCCAAGACTCCACCACCTCATCCTCCTTTTCCCCTACGAATGCTACCCCCACCCAAACTCGCATTCCACAAATGCAACTTGCATTTCTCAGCTCTCCCTTTTTCCGCATCTTTTGTGTCCAACGTCAGTAATTGCTTGTCGCATCATCCTTCATTCTGCTGACCAGTCCCAGGCCCAGTCATCGAACCCGCTGAATTCTCCTCTAGATACATTGCTCATGTCAAGGGGACTGCACCGCTCAACGTCGAAGGAAAGATGCTCGCCATGCTGCTGGTTACTTGGGCCGCGTCGTTTGGTATCGACGAGTTTGGTGGCGAGGACCATGGCCCAGAGCGCGCATCAGAGAGTCCGAGCGGTACTCACTTTGCCCCTGATTGTGATGCTGATCTTGGCGACACCCAAAGACGTACGAGGATGCTCCGTACCGAGGCTATGACACGAGAAATACTTACGCTAGTGGACTCCCACGCACTCTTACGCCGTCCATCTTGGGATGGCGTCAGAGTCCTCTTGCTCTTGCTCCCGTTGACTCGCGGTCAGTCTGCTGCTCTTGATGGTGTCTCGTTGTTCATCGTGTACGCTAGGCATCCAAAGTCCCTTGGAACGTCTGGTCAGTGCCAGTCGAGCCGTCCAATCCACGGTGCATTGACTTCTCCTTGACCAGACCACTTATGAAGCGACCCTGTCTCAAGTTTATTCATTGTGCAACGCTGCCAACCCTCCGTCCGTCAACAGTGGTCTAGGACCATATTGCGACATCCTGTTACGCGCTCGGATATTTTGGTATGCCCATGTACATGAAGGGATTACCACGGGATTGAATGGCGGACGTCTTCTACTGTACGATGACAACTACTTTTCGTTTTGTGCTACTTCTGAAATTGCTATGGCTAGGGATGAGCAGGATCTCGTTTCGTTCCAAAGTACTCTTCCCCCTCAGTATTGCGCAGCAGCAGCTCTCAGCACCTCGGAGTCATCTCACACTTCGCCGACGTCCAGTCCTCCTGTTTCGCTGAACTTCCCCTTCAACTCCCCCCAAGATCCCCTTAGTCACCCGCGGGCCGCCTTGGCCTACATGGTGACGACTCAATACTTCTCAGTCGCTCTGGCTGTGTCCAGTGCGTGTCGCGCCATACATTCCGCACTGACGGGTCCTCGCGCGCGTCGTCGAACTGAATCCGGCATTGCCCCACACGAGGAAGCGGTCGTGAAAATCTGGGATGATCTCGAACGCTGTTGGGACGACTTTGAAACACTGCGTCGCAGCACTTGCGGTGTTAACTCCGCTGGGGGTGGCCTTATTCGCGGTGAAGACGTCGAGCGCTTCGTCAGTAGCTGGCAGGTCTTCATCTTCGAATGTCTCAACGTGATCCGGGAAGCTCTCCCTAGTCCGACTGAAAATGGCCGTGCAATCCCCTCTAGCCAGGTCATCTCTGTCAACCTCCATCTCTCTGCCATACAACGGTGTCGAAATTTTCTTCCTCGGGTTGTCGAAATCCTGAAACGTCACCTGGCGGTGCCTTCGAGCTTCTTCGCCCATGACGCTGGTTTAATTCGCGATGGGTGTTTCTTCGCTGGCCTGCTCCTTGCGCGAAGCGATGAACTGGATGCAGGAGGGGATATGGTGAGGGTGGGATGGGGTGTTGATTGGGAAGACGGTGTGGTGGCCTGCCTTCAAGCTCTTGGCGAGGTCCGGTGGGTATATTCCCGCAGTCACGAACGCGAAAAGATATTGAGAGCCGAATGGGATGCTCGGATCGAGCGCGATGCCTGCCGTCAGCAGGTCCAGCGGTCGCAGATGTCCTTCCCTTTTAAACAAAGTCCTGGCCACTCCCCATGCTTGAACGACAATGCGCCTCTACCTTGCTCAACCGGTTCAAATTCCAACCCACGATCCCTCTCCCTAGTTTCTGTGGGCGGGCAAGCTCGTCCGCACCTACCACCTCTATCAGTCTCGTTTGCGCACGATGACAGCGGACCAGACACCTCATTAACTGACGATGGCAGTGGCAGTTGGGAGACATACACCCCACCACCGACGTCGGGCTCCATGGCCTGTACAGGAGTGACACACCGTAGTCTCTCGCCGATCTCTCCGCCGCACCATCCGACCATGAGGCCAATCCACGGTGTCAAGAACGAGAATTCGATATTCCGTGATGTGCAAGAAATGGATCAGTTCTCGTTCGCTGTTGAGGGGACACCTGACCACCAGAGTTCGGTCGGACCTGGGCTTCGAGCTCAGTGGTCGCCATTCGGTCACCACCCCAACAACTATCTCGACCCACGTGTCATGCTGGTGACCTCTGACATTGTCTTGGGGTGTGAGGATGGACTTGGGTCCGCATACTATCCCTAAAACGACTTGACTTTGACCACATGCTTGTGTTATGTACACCTATGATATGAGACCCTCGCAATATTGTCCAATTAGATGTACCCTGTATTCCCCCCTAGATTTGGAGATACCCCGCATGTTTGGTAGACAACATTCTGCAGTAGTGCATGTAATCAGACGTGTACGTGATCGGTTGATTGTCGGGCGTCGCGGGTGTACCATGTGATCTGTAGGGTCACGTGTGACATGGGACCTCTCAGTAAAACATTTTATAACACCGTTCTCACAAATGTCTGTCCATTTCCGATGCCAACACTGTGAATAAATACGTGATTCAAGGGTGACCACGCCAATCTACAAACCTAACTGCCCATTGAGCACTCATCAAGCAAGCACTTTTTGGTTACCTCAGGGAAAGCTACCACTTTTGGGCAGTATTACTTACCAACCAGAGCTCGCAGCTCACCAAAGCCTTGCGTAATTCGGGCCTGTTGCCCGTGACGCGCAAATCAGTGTGGTCAACGAGGGTGGCCTCCAATATCGAGATCGAGTCCTCAGTGGGAGAGTTACCGTGGGCACGAGCGCGCAGGAGCTATCCAGGTTCGGTCGTAATACGTTCATCGACTTACCCTGGAGCAAGACCCACGATAAATACATAGATCCATTCTTTCCTCCGATCATCGACGTCAAGAGTTTCCCTCTTGTCGGATCTAGAGCTCTGGAGTCCTTGCAGGTTTGGGTGGGAGAATCTCGTCGTCAAACCAGCGAAGGCAACTCGGGCCGCCGTGCATGAGCGGGCTTGAAGCCCAATCCTAAAAGGAAATTTTACATAAGTTCCAAGTAAACTTGTAGCCTTGGTCGGACGACTTTTTGCAGGAGGTGCATATCCAGCATCAGTGCCCACCTAGTCGCCCCTTGAACATGGCTCGCAGTAAACGCAGAATAACGCGTTCAAATCCTCACAGATCCCCGGAACAGACCCCGCAATTGGACCCTCTCTCTCCGTTGTCAGCGCGGTCATCACTGACGCCGGTACCTGCACACGACGAACAACCGGTACCTCCAGAGCAAGCCTCGGAAGAAGCACCCGAATTAGTCCAGGAAACCCCTGTCCAGCCGGTGTCATTGGCATCAGAGGAAGACACCTGTCCAGCGTGTAAAGACCTACCCGCGAATTCGCAGTCCACAGTCTCGAAAGATAGCTGGATCAGATGTGATGCCTGTAAGAGCTGGTATCACTGGGTATGTGCGGGAAATGGCGGGGACGTCGACGCAATCGACAAATGGCAAGTCTATGCTAAAGCTACTGTTCAGAATATCTGTTATAATGTGCATGTGTGATGCATACAATAGGTACTGCAAACCATGCGTCCTCGGTAAACCTTCTCGGACGATCACGTTCAAGCCACCAGCCCGTAAATCGGCACGCAAACGTGCCCAGCCCGACTATGCTAACCTGAACGCCGGCGTGGAAGCCGACCCCAGTCGATGGCTGCGTGTCATCCAGTCCAAACCAATCAAGGATGACGAGTTCAAGCGGATGAAAGGGTCGGACGTTGGTCTCGAGTGGTTGGAGAACGACGAAAATGCAATGAAGGAGCCTATCGTCATCGAGAGCCCGGAGGGGCTCGGGATGAAAATGCCGCATCCCACCTTTACGGTGTCCGATGTAGCGGATATTGTAGGGCATGAGACCCCCGTGGAAGTCATAGGTATGATCACCAATCTAACGTACCTGGTTTTGAATGCTAATGCACTCTCGTCGCAGATGTCGCATCTCAGTCAAACTGTCCGGGGTGGACCCTTGGAAGGTGGGCAGAGTACTATAACAAGGAACCGGCAGCCCGAGACAAAGTCCGGAACGTGATTTCACTTGAAATCTCGGGGACGCAGCTCGCGGATCGAGTGCTACCACCACGGCTAGTCCGAGAATTGGATTGGGTGGATAAGTTCTGGCCGAGTACACGAAGAGGGAAGGGACATGCGTACCCCAAGGTTCAACTGTACTGCCTGATGGGCGTTGCATCCGCTTGGACGGCGAGTTTCGTGTTTCCTCTCCGGGGCCATAAATACTGAATTCTTCGTAGGACTGGCATGTCGACTTTGCTGGCTCGTCAGTGTATTATCACATCCTTAAGGGATGCAAGGCAGGCAATTACATTGAGCTCTCCATGTTATCACCCTAACCCCTCAGTTACAGGTCTTTTACTTCATTCGTCCCACGCCTGCAAATTTAGCTGCGTACGAGCGGTGGTCCGGGACAGAGCTACAATCGAGTGTATGGCTAGGTGATATGGCCGACGACGTTGTCAAAGTCGCCCTCTACCCCGGCAACACTATGATCATCCCCACCGGCTGGATACATGCTGTCGTGAGTTTGGCGTCTTTGATTTTTTGCAGTGCTAGACTGATTTCTTTAGCACACACCCGTGGATTCGCTGGTATTCGGGGGTAACTTTCTACACACGTACAATGTGGCGACGCGTAAGTGTCTGAAATGCCATCTTTGAATTGCATCCACCCTTACTCTGCGGGGCAGAACTCAAAGTAATCGACATCGAGAAAACGACGCGGGTCCCCAAAAAGTTCCGTTTTCCGTACTTTACCAAGTATTGCAGCCTTTTCTGCTTATTCGTTGCCATGGCTAAGGCTTCTCCTGCCAGACTGTGCTGGTACGTAGCGGACAAATATCTCCGCGATCTCAAGGCCAAAGAAGAATTCTCGCATCGAGTCCTCGCATCGCTGGAGGCGCTATGTACCTACCTTGTCTCCGAAGTGCGAACGATGGAGCGCGGAAGCGAAGCAGCCAAACGAGATGCAAAAGAACAGGTCCCTACAGACCGAGTGAAAGACGCGCCGGTGCTCGCCAGAGAGTTGAGGTGGCGAGTCAGACTGGCGGCTGGGACGACGAGCGACGACGAGGAACTTGGGAGGCCGCTCAAGAAGGCGGGCTTGAACGGGAACGCGCATGTGAATGGGGGGGTGAAGAGGAAACGGTGGCCTGTTGAGGTGCGGGGCGGGGCGGACACGAGGAGCGGAGTGGGGGGGGTGCAATTCAGGAATTTCCAGCCGAAGGGATGGGATGTGGTGGAGGATCTGCCGAAGGAAGAGGGAAAGCAGACTGTGCAGGCATCGTACCCGGGAGAGACGGGATGGCAGCAACGATGGACAAGGTGGGTGGATGAAGGGGTAGGAGGGGAAGGACGGGCGGCATCGGTGGAGCGAAAGCGGGAGATAACTGTGAAGGTTCGGAAGATCGAGGGGGGGTTGGAGCGACAGCGGATCGAGCGGATGTTCGAGAAGTGGGAGTGGGCGGAGGGGGCTGCGGAAGAGGGGGCGGGGAAGGAAGATGTGGAGATGAAGGTGGAAGACGACGAGCGGGACGACGTTGACACGCGGGAGGAGGAGGACAAGGACGCATAGAGGTCGGCCGCGTGTGGTGTATTTCGTGTATGTGTGTTTTGTGTGTGCGAGTGTGGGAAATCTGCGGTTGAGTTGAGTTGTGACCGCCAGCGTCTCTGCCCGCCTTGCATCTGCGCCATGTCCGGTCTCGCCTACCATCTCCCGGAGAACGAGTGGGGCGAGCCAGGCCCCTCGTCGGCAGGCCCATTCAGCGCGGATGTCTACCCCAGTCCTCCTCCCCTCCATCCCAACGGTCATCCAAATCCAAATTGCGCCCCTCCTCCCCCCCACGACGCTGGCGGTCCAGCGGCGGACGACCTCTACCCGCCCCCGCGTACGTCTCCTCACTTGCGTTAGCCTGCCCCGTTGACTTGGCCCCCAGAGGGCCTCTTCATGCGTCACCCCAACCACTCCGTCCCTTCTTTCCCCTCGCGTGCACCCCCAGGCTACGATGCCCCGCACGAGTATCTGGCCCCCGTCCACCGTGATGCGTCCGCCCTCGTTGAAGGCATGACCTCCATGCGCATAAACGACCCTCTCACTCGTGGATCGAGCGCCATGTCTTTCACTCACGATCCTATTCCTCGTGCCGGGACCTCCATGTCCATGCAGAGCCCTGCCCATAGAGCGCCTCCCCCCCCACGACATGTCAATACTCTACCTTCCACCCCTAATGCCACGCTTCCTTTGCGCGTTCATAGACAGGCCGACCCTCACTACCCAGTCGATGACATGTATCACCCAGGCCAGGTTCAACCCTATGCAGCTGGCGACCTCTCCCCCAGCAGAAGCAATGTCGGCTACCCTGAAAGCGGGGACGTCTCACATGCGGGAGCAGATTCCGACATCGTGAGCATGTACGGCTATGACGATCCAGCATCTACGCCGTCCAGCGCATACCCGTCCTCCGACTCATCGTTTCCGTTCTCCCGCCACCCGTCTGCGCAACCATACTACCCTCAAAGACAGTTTCAACCTGGCTGGCAGGGCTCTCAACCGAACGTGGCACCGAACTACGGACCCACACATCCTGTCTCACCGCAACCTGGTGAATATGACCACCTCTATGCCGCAGCCTCGAACGTCCTTGGCATGGGTCCGCCTCCTCCACAGCCGCCGATGAACCCCTACCTCCCTCCCAATCCGTACGCCAGTCAAACATCTCTGCAGGCGAGTCAGTCTATGCCTTATCTCCCACCGTCCGGTGCATATCAGTCAGGACCTCCAGGACCGCCGGGACCGCCTGCTTATGGCCCAGCACCCACTCTCCCCCAAGGCTTTGATGACCCCGAATTCGAGATGCGGACACCGGGAGCCTCTCTCCAACGGTCCACCACTACAGCTTCCGTCGATCTCTCGACCCGCAAAACCAAAGCCGTTGATCTCACTGCCCCTCCTTATACCAAAGAATACATTGACCAGTACCGTCAACGTATCAAAGCAGATCCAGATCCCGAAGCTCACTTCCTGTACGCAAAGTACCTCATCGAGGCTGCCAAGAAGATTGGGGCCGATGCGAAAGACCAGAGAGCTGTGAAGAGGTATCGGGATTTGCTCATTCAAGAGTCATTGAAGACAATCCGGAGACTTGCAACGCAAAACGATCCGTACGACGAAGCACAGTTTTTCCTCGCCAATTGTCATGGCACGGGAATGCTTGGCCTGCAAGTAGACCACGAACGGGCGTACCATTTATATTTGCAAGCCGCGAAACAGAACAATCCAGCGGCTGCGTACCGTGTCGCTGTGTGTAACGAGATCGGGGCGGGGACCCGGCGGGACCCCGCCCGAGCTGCTGCATTTTACCGCAAGGCGGCTTCGCTCGGAGATACAGCTGCGATGTACAAGCTTGGAATGATCCTTCTACTTGGATCTCTCGGCGAGCAGAAGAACCCCCGCGAAGCCATCAACTGGCTCAAGCGCGCAGCCGAACAAGCAGACGAAGAAAATCCACATGCATTGCACGAGCTTGCCATGCTTCATGAGATGCCGAATTCTCAATTCGTCGTACACGATCCGGCGTATGCAAAGCAGCTGTATACTCAAGCAGCACATCTCGGTTATACCCAGTCGCAGTTCAAACTCGGACAGTGCTACGAGTATGGCATCCTTACGTGCCATGTGGACCCTAGGAGATCCATAGCGTGGTATACCAAGGCAGCCGAGAAGGGTTACTCGGAGGCAGAGCTCGCCCTGAGCGGATGGTATCTAACGGGCAGCGAAGGGGCCCTCAAACAGAGCGACTCTGAAGCATATCTATGGGCGCGTAAAGCTGCTAACAAGGGTTTGAGCAAAGCTGAGTATGCGGTGGGTTATTATGCCGAGGTTGGGATTGGTATCAAGCAGGATATCGAGTTTGCGAAGCGGTGGTATATGCGAGCTGCAGGTGCGTCATTCTCTCGTGGATGTGTTGGATGTGCGGGATTGATGGTCTCGCAGCTCAAGGGAACAAGCGCGCGATGAATCGACTCACCGAGATGAAACGCATGGGCAACAAACGATCTAATGTCGGACGACCCACTCGCCAGCAAGCCAAGGATGAGTGTGTGATTGTCTAGCGCTGGAACGGTCGAGAGACGGTGGAACTTGAATCGCTATGACCCTGTTGATATGCGCGTTTCTCATTGAGCACTGTGTGCATGTTGTCGTCGATGCTGTTAATGTAGGCAGCGGCGTTTCTGACCACGACGACCATGGCTGCTGCAAAAGACGACGTTCGCTGCCCGCTTTCGCCGTGCAGCCGTGTCTACAGGCTGACGCTCTGACAGATCTCGCTGTTGGAACACTTGGACGTCTCCCAGATAAACTGCCTCAACGAGGAGAGGGAACACGACCTCAAGTCCATCCTCGCATCCAGGAAACCCAACTCCTCCTCCGACGTCTACCTCGAGAGCAGCGCGGACGCCCAGCTGCTCCTGAACATCCACGTACGCCATCCCCGCCTCTCTTCGCTCCGGGTACCGCTCACCACCCCGCCCGTGCCGCCACGCAGTTCAACCAGACCGTGCGCGTCCGTACGCTCGTCGTGCGCTCCCCCACGGCGCCCGCGCGCGGACCGAAGACGCTCAAGCTGCTCGTGAACAAGCCCGCGATCGGCTTCGGGGACGTGGACGGCCCGGACGACGCGGCGTTCGCGCAGGTCGTCGAGCTCCGCGAGGAGGACGGACGGGACGGACGGCCGGTCGCGCTCAAGTTTGTGCGCTTCACGAGCGTGAACAGTCTGCATGTGCGTCTCCGTCCGGGAGGCGGGGGTGGGGGAGGGGAAAGCGCCCTGCGCGTGCTGACTTGTGAGTTGGGCAGATCTTCGTCGAGTCGAATCACAGTGGGGACGACGATGTCCAGACGCGGATCGATGCGATCGACGTGCTTGGGGTTCCGGTGGAGTGTGTTGCCTCCTGCCTTTCATCCGTGACCGACTCACTGGGCCTTCAGGGCGACGAAGAACTTGAGCGGACTCAAGCAGGAAGACAACTAGTCCTGCGCGCATCCGGAGCGAATACCGTTCGCATCCACGTCATATTTATACGGCGCACAATGTCGCATTGTCGGAGGGGAAAGTAATACATTAGTTAGCCTCGCGTCGCTTGTAGCCCATCCGTCTATCCAGCAACTTACTACGAGCCCTACTTGCCGTCGATCTGCAACCACATGCTCCACCTTCGCCTCGCCTCGTCGTCACCCTCGAAGACCCAGTTCACCTTGATCACTTCCGAAAACCCTTCGCTCGTTTGGGGCTCTTCGTAGTTGTCGCGAAAGCCCATAAAGGCAAGATAAGGGAGGAGATCTCTCTGGGACTACACATCGAACTCAGCGACGAAGACTGGGCAAGTGATGGCTCTCACTTGGGTGCCATTAGACGGCGGCTGGTTATATGCGCGGTAAAGGTTGTTGTGCCATGCAAGATCCATCGATCCTTCGAAGAGAAAGCACCGTGGAGGAACACCGACTTTCTTCGCTAGATCCACATAGAACTTTCTTGTCGCAGCATCTCGATTCGTATTATCTGGCTGTGACGTTCATACGCGCATGGCGCGGAGGAGCGACAAGCGCACCTATAACGCAGCTCTTCCCCGCCCTAAGAGCCTCCTCTGCAGCTTTCAGGCATTTGGGTCTCGTACCCAAGGTGTCCTGGTTGACGTGAACATACCCAACGGGTGCAAAGTGTTTGCGGTAAAAAGACGACTTTCCGAGACAAGGGAAGCCTGTCAAGAGGACGAGCTCCCGTTTGGACGGCGTTGGGATAACTTCTGCGGTTCGTAGGGAAAGGAGATCTGTGACCGAGCGTGAAGTCAGATTTTGGGAACGGGTGGGGATGATGTCTAGGCTGACTCGCTGGGAGACTCGATACGTGGAATCCGGGGAGCCTGTAGGGAGCCCGCGGGAGACCGAGGAAGTATTCCTTCCCATGAAAATAGAGGGTTCACGCGAATACTGGTAGGCGATACAGACGCTGACTTACCTCTGGGGTATGAAATGGAACACCGACATTTATCGCCCACTTGCGATCTGTCGAAGCAAAGTCGTCTGCTCGACCTGCGGCGTCACCAACAAAGAATGTGGCTGTCTTGTCTGCATCAAAAAGCATTGAGTTCAACGTCTCGCATGCGCAGAGGACGCAAACGCGCCACACACCGATTTCGACGTTTTGCTCCTTGAAGATGCGTTCGAGCTCGTACCACATGCCAGGCATCGGTTTCCTATATCCATCCTTTGCACACGCAGCAAAAATGCGGAAGGGTACGTCTGGCAGCTTTTGGGCGAGTATCGTGCGAGTGTCACATTGTCAGGGGAGTCGAGGGAGAGAGGAAGCATGAGGTAGCGTACCACAGCGGCAATGAGGGGTATCTTCCTCTTCCAGTCTTCTAGCGCCGCGGCCTTGAGGGCCTGGTTAGAAACCAGCACGATCGAGTACCTGGGTCCCAAACGACGTCAATGCAGACCGGGCGTTGAACGTTCGCATGCTGACCCATCCT